>WEKY01016184.1:152899-164042 GCA_013390045.1 Picathartes gymnocephalus
CCACTGTCCCCCCCGGTTGTCGCCTCTGTCCCCCGGCTCCGTCCCCAAACTCGCCCTCCCTGCCGCTGCCTTTGTTCTCCTCTCCTCTCGCCGTTATCCCCGCGCGCAGGCAGCGCTTCCAGGCCCGCAATTAACACTGGCAATTAAGCGCTGCCGAGGTGGGCGTTTCCCCTCCGGAGAGACCTGATGTTTTCCATGCTGAGCAGGGGAGAGATTCCCGCTGAGGGAGCTCGTTTGTGCTGATTGGGAAGTGTTGTCCTTGCTGGAATCCCAGCTCAGGCTGAAAAGTTGCAAAGTCTTTTTTTTCTTTTTTTTTTAAATCTGCTGCCAGTCCCAAATCCCTGTGAAAACACGACAGCACGCACATTTCAGGTGATTGCTGCCCACTCCGTGCTTCCCAGAGTTCAGAAAATCAGGTGAACAATGAGGAGAAGCAGCGCTTAGCCAGGAAAGGCCTCTTTTCCCACACCCACTGGAAGGGAATGGTTGTTATGGAAAGGGAAGATATTACAGTTGTCCACAGGATGCAGCCACTGCTAAGTAAATGCTGCCTCAAAAGGTGTCTGTTGAGCCTCTCAAACCCTTTAGTGAATGATAAAATGGAAAAAGCTGGGAAATAATGGGAAAAGATGATCCGGACCCAAATGGAAAAAACCCATCTGCAAAAATCTAATCAAGCCACCAGTGACACTGAGCATTTCCAGTGACTTTTAGCTCGGAATTCAAGCACTCCTGGTGTCCAGTAATGACGTTTTACGTCTTGTGCACTGAGTGCCAGTGTGGAATTAACCAGTAAAATATGGATTTTTATAAATAAGGCTGGCTTTTGGTGCTGGGAAAATAAGTTTAGGTCTCAGCCTGTTTGTTCTCAAAGCGATCTAATCTTGAGAGGGAAACAAGAACAACCTCCACCACTGTCTGGGTGCTGATGAGAAATGATTAATCCAGTCCTGGCTGGAATAGCTTCTCAGGCATCCCCAGGACAGCTGGATGGATGGGGCACTCCACGGAGATGGAGCCCTGTGCAAATGAAACAATGAGGAAATAAGGGACTCTTATGGATGGAGATTATTTCTCCCCTTACTCCATCATAACAGTTTTATATCTGCATAAAAAATGAATTCTGCTCCCTAATGTGGTCTCTGGGAGTTGTGTTTATCCTGTTTATTGCAATCAGGAACTTATTCCTTTGCATAAATTATTCATGGGAATTAGACTTACTCGTGAGGCCTCGTTGGTGTGGGGAGGGATGGGGAGGCAGCAGGGAACTTCTTGGTTTGGGTTCTTCGGAGGAAGAACCCTTGGAAATCATGGGAAGTGAGGAAAGCCCAGCGGGGATGGATCACACCCCGAAATTCTGCTGGCCACAGGAGCCCTGGGGGTGTTGGGGTGCCTTTGTCACTCAGGGCAGAGCTCTGGGGGGCACAGAGAGACCCTCAGGGCAGCAAAGAGCAGGAGAGGAGGAGCTCCCACCTTTAAAAAGGCACCAAACGCAACCCCAGCCTCCAAAATTGTGGGATTCTGTGCAGACACAGCATTGAGGGCAAGGTTCGACGTCCTGCTGGAACATCTGCATTTTTCTGGGGAGAGTTCCTGGTGCTGCCGGGGGATTTTTGTGCCCACCCGGGCCCCGTGTGTGTCCCTGCATGAATCAAACCCTCAGCAAAGCTGCACAGCCTGCCTGGATATCCCATCTGGAGCAAAGCCGGGAATTTCTCTGGAATTTCTGCAGCTGCTGGGTGGATTTTCAGCGCAGCATTCGCGGGGTCGTGGTGCACGCGGAGCCCTGGCTCGGCCTGGGTGAGGAGCAGAGCCCACGCTGAGGCTGCCGTGGCTTCGTCCCCGGAGAAGAGCAGCTCCCCGGGAGCCTCGTGGGCACCAGACTGCAGCTCTGGGGCCGGGGTGAGGCTTCTGAGCTCCCAGGAGGCTCATTCCCCCTCCAGGATCCCGGGATGCCCTGAGGAGAGTGACCAGGCGCTCCGGAACTTGCTCTTTTCCATTGGCAAGGGAAGAATGGAACATCCTGGGAAAAGCCATGCTGGCAAACCCAGAGCGGGGAAGGAGGGAGGTGTGAGGTGAGTAACTGGCAGCTTCTCCTCAGCGCACACGGGAATTACTTAAAATTACTTAAAATCCCCTTCTCACTGAGGGAGAGGGTGAGGAAGGAGTCACTTCCCTCGCCACGGTGTCATTCCACACGGGAAACCTCCCCACGGAGCTGCCCAGCCCCAGCTGGGAGCTGCCCCCCACCCGCTGCTGTCCTGGGCATGTTTCCAGCCCCAAACCTCTCAACTTTCCTCAACAGCTGGAGGAGGCTACAGGAAAAACCCTGGAGAGCTCCAGGCCAGCGGGGAAGGGTCAGTTCCTTACGGAGCAGCTGAGGACACTTGGAATGTCCTGGAGGAGACTGAGGGAGAATCCTCGGGGCTGCAGCTCCTCCCGAGGGCAGCTCCGATCTCTGCTCTGGCCTGTGCCAGGAGGGGTCAGGCTGGATTTTAGGGAAAGGTTCTTCCCCCCGAGGGCGCCGGGCACTGCCCAGGCTCCCCAGGGAATGGGCACAGCCCCGGGGCTGCCAGAGCTCCAGGAAATGTTTGGAAAATGCTCCCAGGGATGCCCAGGGTGGGATTGTTGGGGGGTCTGGGCAGGGACAGGAGCTGGATCCACCATCCCTGTGGGTCCCAGCTCAGGATATTCCAAAATTGTGTGATTCCATGATCAACGTGCACCGAACCCACCAGACAGGAGAGCCTCAACTGAGGCACAGACAGCACAGACCAGTTTGGTGATAGGAGAAATGATAAAGCCATGACCCCACAAATGACTGGGAGATGAACACTGATAACAACTTAATGGGAGCTCGCCCCGAGATAAGGAAATGGGGATGGTGAGCGGGGATTGATTCATAGGGAAGTGCCGAGTGCAGGGAAAGAGGTGCTGTGCTTTCTGCATCCAACAATGGGGAGAGATAAACCGTGCCCCCGGAGCTGATATCCACCTTGGTACGGCAAAAGGGAGACAAAGCCTCCCAAGGATGAGTCAGGGCTTGGAAAAGCAGAGTGTGCCAAACAGAAGCGGCTCCATCCCTCAGCTGATTACAGTGAAGTTTGTGAATAATAGCGCAGCACAAAAATCCCCCCCGAGGGTGCAGATTCCTGATAGCAGAACAATGTCTAATTTTGCAGATAAGCACGGATCAAGATCCAGGGGTAGGAAATTGCCAGGCACGGGAGGCTGAGGCTGGGGATGACGAAGGGGCTCCATTCCTGATAACAGGAACTCTTTAAAAAGCTCAGGATCTGTTGTTAGAACCTCTAAAAACGAGACACTCTCAGCACTGGGGGGTCCAGGCTGGAAGGGCTGGATCGTGCAGAGAAATCCAGAGCCCCGGGGCTACACAGAGCCCAAAGGAAGAGATTTTTTAAGCAGCAACCTGAGATGGCATTTTAGGAAATTTGGGATATTCCTGAGGTACAGCCTGAGGCAGGGCCACCCACGTGTTCCTGGGTGTTGCCTTGGTGGACCCCAATCCTTCAGTTTGCTCGAAGAAGGAGGGAATTCTGCCATAAATTCACATTTCAGGCAGAAGGAGCAAGGTCGGATGCCAGGCTGCTTCCCTAACTCTGAATCCCGAATATTCCCTGCTTGCTGGGGGCATCCTGCTGCCAGCACTCCACAAACCAGGAGGAATTAGCTCCTGAGCATGGAGATAAAAAATGGAGATAAAAATATGCCAGTCCCTCCTTCCAAGGCGTGATTTGGCTCCTCAGAGGGTCCCTTTCCATGGAGATGGAAATGACACTAAAAACCCCAAAGGATGCAGTGGAAACCACTGGAAATGAATCCAAGAACGACCAGTGGCAAGGCAAACCCACCTTCCATCCATCCATCCATCCATCCTAGCTGGAATCTGCATCCCCTGTCCAGGTGACAGGGCTGGAGCCTCCTCTGAGCTCTCTGCACACGGGAACCCCACCATGGAAGGAGGGAGGTGGGATTCGCCAGGAAAAAAGACGGGACCTGCAGCTAAAATCCTTGGGAAAGGTTTTTCCTTTGTTGTGTTGTACTCCCAATGCAATTTCCCCCTGATTTCTGAATTTCTCAGATTTATGTGCCCTTGTTGGCTGAAAGCAAAGGCAGCAACAAGCACAGAGCTGTCCTGCAGTGGAAAAAAAAAATCCCCAGGACGTCGCTAAGAAACTGCAAATATTTAATTATCGATAGCTCCGGGCCAGGATCCGTCACGATTAGAGCCCCTGTGTAATGGGTCTGATTGGGAGCAGCCCTGACCGGAGGTGCTCGGCTCTCACTGAGGGCTGCTCTGCCTTTCCTGGAAACATCGATGCTGCCTCTGCCGTGGGCTCTGCCTGCATCTCGTTTCCCTCCCCATCCCTCAGCCCGGCTTTTCCATGAATGCCCACAGCCGTTCCGTGAATCGCAGCCCCATCCCGCCCTGGCCGCTCCGGGCCCAGCAGCTCGGGAAGAACCCCCACTCTGCTGGGAAATCCCTCCTGCTTGGGGCACCTGGCGGCGCTCTGGGCGTGGCGGTGACTGCTCCCCTCTCCCACCTCCTCCTGCTCCTCGCAGGTGGGGGCAAGGCTGCCTGGCTGGACTGTCAGCAGCAGGGAATTGTTCCCTGGATTTGGCCAGCGATGCAGAAAAAAATAATCGCGTGGGGCTGACCCAAAACTACAACTTTACGGGGATTTTGGGGAAGTGAAACTGCTCCTTTTTGGGGTAAAATGCCAAAGGAAACGTTTTGTCTGACAGGAATTGCGTTGGTTGGTCCCGGGGGAGTTGGTTTCAATGTGATTTGTAGGAAAGGGGGAGTCTGAGTCCCCAGCTGCTCACCTGGCCTGTGCTGGAGCTGGGACGGGAACCCAGCATGGACACAGCCCACACGGAGGTATGGGAAAGAGTCCCGAATCCTGGAATGGCTTGGGTTGGAAAGGACCTTAAATCCCATCCAGCCCCAGCCCTGAGGCAAATCTCACCTGGCTTTTGGAGCTGAAAGGAAGAAGGAAGGGAAAGAGCCTTGCAGTGATTTGCTGTCTGAGGATTTATTAAAATAGACTGGAGCAATTAAAGACAAAAGCTCCCCAAAGTTGGGATGCAAATTGAGGAGCTGGAAAACACAACAGGAGAGGATCTGGTGGCAGCTTGGATTCTGTACAAACGCAGATTTTTCACAGAATCACAGGACTCATTTCCAAGATAAAGCCAAACTGAATTTTTCAGAAAAGCAGAAACTCACGGAAGAATTTCTTATGGCTAAAGTGAAAATTAGTTTGACAAACCACAAACATTTCAATTGAAAACTGGGACATCCTCTTTTCTCTCTCTCCTTTTTTAATTAACCTCAAACTCTCAAAAGCACAATGATGGGAAACCAAGGAATGTGACATTGCCCAAGTGTCTCTAATAAATGCACAAGCTGCAAAACAAATATGGAGTTGCAAAACATTTTGTTTTCCCCACATTTCTATTTTCCCTGACCAGAAGCATCACTGCAAAATTTCAGCCAATTCCCTCTCTAATATTCATCCGCCTTAATGCAATCATTTAATCCTGATTTAAAGGCTAGGAGATGAAGGATGAAGAGCTGATATTTCTCTGTAACCTTTGGAATTTCTATATTCTGACTCCGGTCCGTTGGATCCATAACATCCAGATTGCAGGAGCAGAAGGGGTTTTTTTTTTTACATTTATTTTCATAATTTAATGTTTGTTTTAGAAAAAGGAGGGGAGGAAAAGCTGCCAGGGCTTAATCATGCAGCAATCTTGAATCTCACCACGGCTGGGGGAGGCAGAGAAGCTTTGGCATCTTCGCTGCAGAGCTGATTTGCATCGAGGAGGATCTTTCCCCTCCGCAGCTAAAAAAGATGAGGTGTGAACTTCCAAAGTGACATTTTGGAGTTTGTGTGGAGCTCCTCCCACTGCCGGGGCTGCCTCAACGCCCCGACTGCTGCTTTTCCCGAGGCGGATCTGTCCCGAGCAAGAAACGCTGTGGGGGAAGGTGTGGGGTGGGGGGAATGGCTCGGGAAGGGAAGCTGAGCCCACAAATCAGTGGAGGTGGGAGGAAAAGCCAGTCTGGGCGAGCGGGAGGTGGAAGGCACTGATCACCTGGAGGAGAGGGGGCTCCAGGGACACCTCAGAGCCCCTCCCGGGGCCGCAGGGGCTCCAGGAGAGTTGGAGAGGGACTGGGACAAGGGATGGAGGGACAGGACCCAGGGAATGGCTTCCCATTGCCAGAGGGCAGGGATGGGTGGTGGAAGGAACCAGAAGGAGCTGGCGTGGACCTCCAGGAATTCTTCCAGCTGTTCCCAGCACGAACCTTTGCAGCTCCAGCTCGGCTGCAGTGAGATCCCGAGCAGCTCTGGGGGGTTGAAGGGTCCCCCTGGCACCTGGGGAGCCGGGCAAGAAAGAGCTCCAGAGCTCCCCATTAATCAGCCACCACACGGGGAAGTTCCAGTGCCTTCCAGCAGGCTTTTAGCCCCGGATTAGGAAGCAGCTGCCTCTTAATTAGAGGCCAGGAGGTTGTGCATAATGAGTAGCCCAGCTCGCAGCTGCGGCTGCTCGGTGCTGTGCTGGAGGCAGCAGAGGCTGCAGAGCCCCCTCTGATGTCCCCTCAGGCTGGCTGTCCTTGGAAACAGGGACCCAGCCTGTCCCAAACCCACGCTGGGCAGGGAGGGCTCTCTTCTCCTCCCTCCTGGGCAGGAGCAGGACTGAAACATCCGGCCTGCACTCTGGATTCCTTCTCCTGGTGCTGCTGGGACAGGGATGAGCATCGGTGTGACCGAGGCTGCTCCAGCTCCCCACGCAGGGGTCAGCCAGAGGTGCCACCGCCGTGCTCTCCCTTGTGCTGAGCCAGCAGCAGCAGGAGGTGGGGAATTCTCCTGCCGGGCGTTGAGAGCAGCAGGGGAACTCTGCCCAGCCCCGAGCATTGGAACCCAAACGTTTCCCAGCCCTGCTCACGTTCCAGCCCTCGTTAAATATGTTTGAGGATTCTCCTGTCTGTATTTTCTGCTTTCCGGTCTGTGTTCTCCCCGGATATTTCCATGTCCATCTTCCCCTCCAGTTGTTAAATTGCAGCGCTTTGGCTCCTCACCCTTTCCAGCCCAGAGCACTGAGGTGTCACCAAATTGCTCTCAGTGTCTTTATTTTTCCTCTTTGGATGTCAGGAAAGGGCTGCACAATATTCAGGTAACATTCATGTGTAGGGAGCCGTCCATGGAGGATTAAATCAGCCTAAATTGTAACTCCTGAAGGATTCACAGAATCCCAGGATCCCTGAGGTTGGAAAAGCCCTTCAAGGTCATCGAGTGCAAGCTGTGCCCAATGCCCAGAGCTGTGAGTGCCACCTCCAGCCATTCCTTGGGCACCTCCAGGGATGGGCACTCCAGACCCCCCTGGGCAGCCCCTGCCAAGGCCTGAGCACCCTTTCCATGGGGAAATTCCTGCTGATGCCCAATCTGAACATCCCCTGGAGGCCGTTCCCTCTCCTGCTGTCCCTGTTCCCGGCTGCCCCCTCCTGCCAGGGAGTTGTGCAGAGCCAGAAGGTCCCCCCTGAGCTTTCTTTCCTCCTCCTTTGGCCCCTTTCCCAGCTGCTGTGGCACTGCCAGAGCCCTTCGCCCTGAGAGCAGCACCCGGGACACGCAGAGGGAGGAGAGCCAGGACAGTCTGGCTGCAGCTCCCCAGCATTTCCCCCAGGCAGGGCTTTGCTCCTTCTCCATCCCCTCCAAAGGGTTTTTCCCCCCCAGTCAAGTGGATTCTGAAGTCCAGGCCCAAGCTCAGGTCATTCCTCTGCAGGGCCCCCGAGCCCCCAGCAGCTGGGGAGAAGCAGATCTCCAAAGGGTGTGGCTCATCCATCTGGAAGGATGGCCAGGAGCAGCTCTGGATCCAGCCAAGGCAGGCTTGTTTTGCAGCAACAGAAGCAGATTTTGGGTTGGGATGCAGACAGCCAAGAGGCTGAGCAGGGAGTTTGCTAAATACAATAATTTTCTTTGCCACCCTTTGCTTGTTTGCTTTTTTTTTTTTGTCAAAAGTGAGATGTCTTGCTGGAAAGTCTCCATTAAAGCTGAACTGGGAAGGCTGCCAAGATCTGGGATGGGATCTCCGGTCAAAAATGTGCTGGGGAGTCAACCTTACAAACAAGGCTGTGGTGCAGGGGATTTACCATGGAGTGGGAGCTCCATGCTCCAGCCCCTTCTGGAGGATCAGGATTTCCTTGGGGTCTGATGTTGGTGCCCCAAACACGGGGCAAAGTGTCCTTGTAGTCTGCCAATCACTTATTAAAAGTTTGCTCCTGGACCAGAGAAACAATTTCCCCATGAATATTTCATCAAAACCGATGTGTTTGGGTGGGAAAAAATAAAATAAATTAAAAACAAGATGAAATGGTGTTTTCTACAAAATAAACCCACACTGCATCCAAAGCAATTCCGTGCTGCCCAACCCGTCCTGCCCAGCCAGCAGTGCCCTCCTGGGTCCTGCCGGGCTCCTGGAGCTGAGCCCAAGCAGGAGAGCCTGGATCCACCCTGGACATCGGCTGGATTGAGATCCCTGACCTTCCATCGCTGTCCAGTGCAGGAGGAGGGAATCCTGGCAGGAGGAGACCGAGGGGTGAATTCAGCAGGGACAGCTCCGATCCCAGCTCTGGGACAGGGACAGGAGCAGGGAATGGAAGGAGCTCTGCCAGGGCAGGCTCAGGTTGGATTTTAGGGAAAGGTTCCTCCCCCCGAGGGTGCTGGGCACTGCCCAGGCTCCCCAGGGAATGGGCACGGCCCCGGGGCTGCCAGAGCTGCCGGAAATGTTTGGAAAACACTCCCAGGGATGCCCAGGGTGGGATTGTTGAGGTGTCTTTGCAGGGCCAGGAGCTGGATCCACCATCCCTGTGGGTCCCTTCCAGCTCAGGATATTCCATGATTTTAACATTTCACCTGGAGGAAAAAAAAATAAAAATGAAAAAAGCTCTGTTGGAAGAAGAGACCTGGAAGTTTCTCTGCCGGCCGTGGATGCAGCTGATGGCAGTAGGGTGGGATGCAGGGGATGCTCCAGGGATGCTCCCAGCACTCAAGGACACGTCGTGGCTGGAGGCTCCTCACTCCTCCAGCTCCTGCTCAACCCGCTCAGGGCGGGGCCCGAGTTAATGTTCCACTGACAAATCTCCCAAACTCAGGCTCCCCGTGGGGCTGGCATTGATCACTGATCCTCAGAGCTCCCCTTTTCCTTCCTCCAAACCTTCCCTGGGCTGGGAAGGAGGCTGCTGATTGATATTCCAAGGCAAACCCTGCAGTCTTTCAAGCACTGCCAGGCTTCAGGAAGAGCTGGGAATAAAATGGATTCACCCAGCAGCAGAAGCAAAGGGAAAGGGGGAAAAAACGAGGCTGGAAGGAGCAGAAGGGTCATTCCCAGACAACTGGGGGCTGTTCCCTACACTGCCTCCAAGGACCTGGCTTGGGATTGTTCAGGAACAAGAATTCCAAGGGCAGATTTTTGGGATTTTAGCACTGGAGCAAAGAGCTGAGGTTGAATTTGTGAGACAGGCTTGAGTTGAAGAATTTGGATTCAGCCGCCCTCAGATCTTGCAGATTCCAGAGCACTGGCTGATCTCTGGGGAGGAAGCTGTCAGCTCTCCATGTTTTCTGTCACGGGGGCAGCTGTTCCTTGAAGCAAAGGAAGGAGGGGGACAGAGGCTGTGGCACCTGCAGCCCTGTCCCTGGGGACGCAGCAGGTGGCACTTTTTGCCATTTCCTGACCTCTCTGCCTTGGCAGGAGGAACATCCCAGCCCGGTGGGACCCCTGTGCCACGGAGAAACCCTTGGAACACCTCGGCTCCCTTTGCTTCCAGCATCCCTGGGTTTTGTCTTCAGCAGAGGGGAGCCAAGAAAACCAAGTGATTTGAGAGAGATCAGCTTAGAGGAGCAAGTGACAGATAAAAAAGGCATCCCAGCAGCGCCTGGAGCCGAGGCATTTCCAAGGTGTTGACAGTGAGGAGGAGGAGGAGGGAGGAACACTTGGCTCCCAGCAGCTGGAAGAGAGAGCAGAATGTGGTTTATTTCCTCCCCCAGGAGGAGAAGGGCGGGAGGTTCCCTGCTCCCAGCTTTGCTGCGTGGAGAAGGAGGGGACCCACCCCGAGCAGGGAGTGACCCCCGGGGGGGTCTCACAAGGGTCACTCTCTCACTCCGTGCTGGGGACTGAGTGTCCCCTGCTCCTGAACCTCTGCCACCAGCTTGGGATGTCCCTGCACAGCAGCCCTGGGTCCTCCTCACTGCCCGGGCAGGCTGGGGGGGTCACACACCCCTGGGCTGGCAGGGCGAACAACAACAGCCCCAATTCCAGCTCCAACAGCGCTGGGACAACATTCCCAGGAGTGCCAGGGTGGGATTGCTGGGGGGTCCTGTGCAGCTGGGAGCTGGGCTGGATGGTCCTGAGGGTCCCCTCCAGCCCAGGACATTCCAGGATTCATTGTCCTCTTGGTCCCACACCACTCTGTCACCTTTGGGGATTTTTAAAGGACTTTAAAATCTCCTCGAGGGATTTTGAAACGCACAGGTTTCTGAGGATTATGCAAAGCAGTAACACAGGGCTCTGTGCTGGAGCTGGGGTGCCACTGAAGGCCCAGGATGTGCAGAGCTTCCAGATCCTCTCCCCATCCCATGCCATGCAGCCCTTGCTCTGCTTGACATTGGAATTATGCAGCCACCACCGGGCTTTGTCTGACAGCTGCTCCGCTCTGGGGTTTCCTTACTTCATTTCTCAATTTGGGAACTCTTGGGGGCCTTGTGGCTGAATGGCCGTGGTTTATTCCGGGCCTGGGAAGGACATCAGGACACTGCTGGCCTGGGAGATTGGCTTGGGCACAGGACACGGAGCCTGGGAAGCCACAAAACACAGAGTGACTCATCCTGCTTCAGAAAGGACTTCCAGCCTCCTCCAAGGTCGCTTCTCTTCTCTTTTGCAAGGGCTGGGGGTGTTTGCAGCAGGGGAAAATCCCCCCCGAGGGTCCCAAGGAAGGCACTGGAGCCCTTCCTCAAGATGAACATTGCAGGCAGTGCCTCCTCCTGAGCCTCGGGGATTGTGGAGGGGCCTCCACAGATCAGCCACTCTGTTTTGGGAGGGCCAAGAGCTGCCACTGGGAAAAAAA
>WEKY01016184.1:164281-187518 GCA_013390045.1 Picathartes gymnocephalus
AAAAGAGAAAAAAAGAAAAAAGAAAAAAGAAAAGAAAAAAGACAAGAAAAAGAGAGAAAAAAGAAAAAAGAAAAGAAAAAAGAAAAGAAAGAAAAAAGAGAAAAAGAAAACAATAGAAAGAAAAAAAGAGAAAAAGAAAAGAATAAAAAGAAAAAAGAAAAAAAAAAAGAAAAAGAAAGAAAAAGAAAGAAAAAAAAGAAAAAAAAAGTTTTTTTTCCAAGGGGTCTGCTGAAGCTTCCAACCCTTTACCACCCCTGTCTCCCCTCCAGCTCTGCAGGGATGGGATCTGCCCGCTCCGGCTCCTGGCACCTTCCTGCTGGACCCTGCCGGGGGTGAGGGAGGAGCCCGGAGGGCAGGGCCCGGCTGTTCCTCCAGCCCAGCCCGGCTCACGAACAAAGGACTCTCGGTTTCCATGCCGTGAGAGCTCGGGAAAGGCCGGGGCTGCCTGGCAGGAGGCACCTGCTGAGCCTCCCCACTGCGGGGACCTGAGCGGTCTCACCTGGCCCAGAGCATCCCTGGGCAAAGGCCGGGAAATTCCACGGGTTCTGCCCCGGGAAAGCACAAGGAGATGTGGAGGAGGGAACGGGCAGGAATTCTGCATCTCCTGCTCTGCCTTTGACCCTGCTCCTCTCAAACCCCTGGGGCAGTTTGCACGTTCCCCTGGAGAAGGGCATTTCCGTGAAGGCTGCTCCATGCCTGGGCTGTTGGGAACGCTGGGATCGGGGGCTGAGCACTCTCTGAAATCCCACTCTGGCCTTTGGCACCGAGGGAGCAGCGCCCGGCAGGAAAGAGCTGCGTAATTATTTGTATCTCTTGCCTCGTTATTAACCCGGGGTCCTCCACCCTCTTTCTGAAGATCTCGCAGCAGGTTTGGAAGTGGGCATTTAAGATCTCACAGCCTGTCTGTCACTGCCAGTTTAACTCGGCCGGTTTTACTGTCTTCAGGTCACGTTGAGGCCCCGGGACAGAAGGAACAGCCCAGTTCCTGGGGAATTCCAGCCTGTGCACAGCGGGAAGAAAGGAGAAGAAACCAGGATGTGAAGACCCCTCAGAGCAGGGGGTTGTGGCCCAGCAGAGCATCCTCCAAACTGGGTTTAGGCACTGGGTTGGCAGCAGCACCAAAAATGAGATTTGCTCTGCAGCTTGTTCATCTCTCTCGAGTCCCAGGATGTTCTGCAGAACCAGAGCTGCTGGGAACCCTCCTCCCCCAGGCCAGTGGAGGGGCAAAGTCACGGATCATTCCAGAGCCAGGAGGAGAAATGAAAGCTCCACACCCCTCCGATGATGTTTTCTATCCTTGACACCTCCTTTCCTCACAAGAAGCCTCCAGTCCCAAAGGTCTGTGCTGGAAGGGATCCCTAAAGGTTGCTTCCCACACTGGACCAGGTCTCTGCTTCTGGAAAAGTGTCAGTGCTGCTGCAGGAGCCTCCCCTGCTCTGGGCTTCCTCCGTTGTAACCCTCAGCTGGTTCCTTTCATCCTGGACCACGGAGCATCCCAGCAAGTGCAGCTGAATAATCCTCTGCCTCTGGAGCCCCTGGGAGCACCGGGACAGGCCAGGCTGGGTTTTGTGTCCGTCTCATCCAGGCTGGGTGAGAGGAGGTGGCAGCTCTCTGCTCCTGTCAGCAATGCTCGGGAGCCATCCCTCCCTCTGGAAGTGCAGCCTGTTTTAGGCATCTGAAGAGAGGTGCTCACACAGAGCTGGGCACACTCGTGCTTCTCTGTAAAAACCTCTGTAATGGGTTAGTCTCTGCTGCAGCCATAGCTCCCATTTCCACATCGAGCACGACCCTTTTCTGTCCCTTTCTTTGTGTTTCTGTGATCTCGGCAGCTCCTGCAGCACTCGCTGTGACTCCCCTGGTGCTCCTTGCATCCTCCTCCTCCTCCTCCTCCTCCTCCCGCTGCTGCTCCCATCTGCCCCGGGGCCACCGCAGCAGTTCAGGCAGCAGCCACCAGGCTGCTGTATTTCCCTGGAAATCCCCAACAGGTTCTGCATATGTAAAATCCTGGGATCGGCGACTCTGCGAAGGGAGCGGGTGTTCCTGAGCCGGCACCGGGTCCCGATCGCAAAGTGCCTCCGTGCAGCTCGCCCTGCTCTCATCTTCCTCTTCCCAGCCACTCCGGGGGCTGATTCCCTGCACGATCTGTTCTTCAGCCTCCAAACGGGCGCCCAGTCTCCTTCAGAAGAGCTTTGTTTAGCCCCACATCCCAGTCAGAATCATCAAGAAGGAAATACCACCGAATTCCGGGAGGGTTCAGCGTGGAGGGACCACGGAGGGTCCCTGCTTTCACCGCCCTGCTCCAGCCTGTGCTGCTTGTTCCTCCCCAGGTGCAGGAGCTGCATTTCCCTGGTTGAATTTGGGATATTTCCTGCCAGCATCTCCCCAAATGCTCCCCAGAAGATGAACACAGCTGGCTTGGGTCATCCCATCCATGATTTTCCACCCAGTTTTTAACCTTGGGAAGCCCTGAGGAGCAGCACCACTGCTGCATCCAGAACGCTCCATCTAAATTCAGCACAGATCCAGCACAAGGCAGACATGGAAAACCTCTGGAGGAGTGTCTCGAGCAACAATAATGCTTTTCATAAGAAACAAACATTGGGCAACTTTGTGATTAAACTTTTATATGTTAAACATTAAAAAAAAACCAAAAAACCAACAACCAAACAACAGCTCGAGTGAGCTGTGTGTGTGAGTGGTGCTCAGAGATAAGCCAGGAATCTGCCATGAATATGGATCAAAGAACCTTCCTGGAAGAGCTCCATCCTAAAATTCTGTTTGCGGAGTGGGGGGAGTCGACAAAATCTCCATGGAAGGCAAAAAAAAAAAAAAAAAGATTGCCAGGAAAATAATGAAAATTCCCTGTGCTTCCTCAGCTGGGGATATCCACTGGAGAGGGGTGGGGTATCCATCGGGGAGAAGGGCATTCCCTGGGAAGCTGGATTGGAAAGACTCACAGTGGGAGTGACATTTGGGGCCTCGGGGACTGGTGCAGCTGCTGCTGCTTGGCAGCGATTTCTGCTTGCCTTGGGAGTGCTGGGGTTTGGATGATCTGGCTCTGGCCCAGCCCCTGTGGATTGTCTGTAAGGAGGGAATGGGGCTGGGAATTCCTGTCCAAGGGCATTTGGTGGAGATTTGGGCTCTCTGAAAGCTTTCCAGAGATTCGTGGGGTAACAGACAGCCTGGGAGAGCTGGGGGTGCTCACCTGGAGAGGAGAAGGCTCCAGGGAGAGCTCAGAGCCCCTTGCAGGACCTAAAGGGGCTCCAGGAGAGCTGGAGAGGGACTGGGGACAAGGGATGGAGGGACAGGACACAGGGAATGGCTTCCCACTGCCAGAGGGCAGGGCTGGATGGGATATTGGGAAGGAATTGTTCCCTGGGAGGGTGGGGAGAATTCCCAGATTTGCTGTGGCTGCCCCTGGATCCCTGGCAGTGCCCAAGGCCAGGCTGGACACTGGGGCTGGGAGCAGCCTGGGACAGTGGGAGGTGAAACTGGTTGGGCTTTGAGGTCCCTTCCCACCCAAAGCATTCTGTGATTCCACGATATTGCAGCGCTTCCTGCAGTTCCTGGGATCATCAGAACCCCTGCGCTGTTCAGGGGGCTGGGAAGAGTCTGTGTCCCCTGTCCTTGCTGAGGACCCTGCTGGGAACGGCTCCTGTTGGGGACAGCACACAGCAGGTCGGTACAGCCGATCCATTCCCAAGAAAATGGCTTTTTCTCCCCAAATGGGTGTCCCAGGCTCGCTGGAGGCCCTGGTCCTGCAGGGGCCCAAGGGGGCACTTGGAGCTGGGGACAAAACTCTCCCCAAACAGCCCCAAACCCCAGGGGCTGAATCCCTCTCTGACCCCTATCCATCCATGAACTGCTCCTTGATTCATTCCCCAGCTCTCCCTCTCACCAGCACCTTTGCATATGTAAAAACCCACTTGGTTTTTAGCAGGTTTAATGTTTTGGTTTTTTTTTTTCCCTGATTTCCCACCTAAAGTAGGGCAATTGTTTTATCCCTGAGCTGGCTGCTGCTCTCTATGTAGGTTAATAAGGTTTGCCTTCATTATTTACACTAAGTTTTGTTTGTTTGTTTGTTTGCACTTCTTCAGGAAATTTAACATAAAATGCTACCACAAGCAAAGAAAAAGAATAACTTTGTAAATTTATGGCTTCTTAGGGGAAAAAGACAACAAAAGAACAACACAGGGAAATGATGTTCCCAACTAAAACATCAGAATTAAGTCCTTGGGGAGCCCTTGGTCACTCTGAGGAGCAAAAGGAGGTTTGACATTATTTCAAAATATTTTTTGACATTTGAGAGTGAGAAAATTTCACTTCAGCCTCTACATTTTGTTTAAAATGTGAGGCACAGGATAAACCCCTCTTAGGAACCTGAACTCTGCAAATGCTGGTCCTAAAGCTGGGGGATATAAATCAACATGTAACCCTAATAAACATCAGTGATATTCTGTTTTTATTAATACCCCACTCTCAAGCACAAAGAAAGGGAGCTGAGGCGAAGTGTGAGGAATAAAGATTCAGGATGTGGCTCTAAGGATGGTCCTCAGGCAGCAGGAGCTCCCAGAATGAGAAATAACCCAAGGAAGATTAAAAAACATCCCAGGACCAGAGTGGGAGTGGCAATGAGCCAGCTCCTGTAGCAGCAGCAGGGATGGAATCAGCAGGGATGGGGCAGAAGAGGAAAACCAGGAGTGAGTGGTGGCTGGGAGGTGATGGAAGGGCTGTGCCCCTCTCCCACAGCAGCAGGAAAGGTGGGAATTCTCCTCCTGGAGGCCCCGGTCGCCTGCTCCAGGAGCTGCTGAGATCCCCCCGGGGCAGCCCTGGCTCTGCTGGTGTTCATTTTAACACTCATTTCAGTGAGGTCATGGCAGTGGGAACGGGGATGCTCCCGGAGATGAACTTTTACAGCAGCTTTGGTGGAAGCTGGGTGGGGGGGCAGGCATGGCAGGGCCCTGGCTGCGAGGGAAAGAATATTTCTCTGAGGTTTTTCCCAGAATGGTTCCACTCACTCATTTGTGAGGAAGGTGGGCTTGGATCCTAAAGGTCTTTTCCAGCCTTGGTGATTCCATGGTTCTACAAAACCCTTATTTCACACCTGATCCGGCTCCATTTGCAAAATGAAAGGTATCAAAATGCATTTTCTGAGCCCAGAGTTATCTCAGGACTTGTGCTTTTGTGTAATTTTGCATTTTGATCTCTTCCTTTTGTAAATGGAGCAGGATCAGGTCTGCAGAACCATGGAATCGCCAAGGCTGGAAAAGACCTCCAAGATCCAAGTCCAGCTTCCTCAGAAAAAAGTGAGTTGAACCATTCTGGGAAAAATCCTGTTTCCCTGAGACCTCTGCAGACAGCTGGGCTGGGATGTGGAGCTCCGTGTGGGTTGGGAACCATTATCACCTCCAGATGTTGCTGCTGAACTTCCCGACTGGACCCAGAATTCCCAAGAGTTTTGTGAGGAAGGATTGTGTGAGCCTGCCCAGGTGCTCACACCCACGTGGGAGGGGATACGGGGTGGGCACTTTGGGGACAGTGACAAAATATCGGGGGGACAGCACAAATCACAAGGCTGGAGGGAAGCTCCCCGGAGGTGAAGAAGCTTCCAGGGAACGTCTCCCGCTCCTGGAATGCCTCCCCTCTCGGCATAAAACCGTGGAAATAATGGCTGCAGTCAAATGCAACACAGAGTTATTTCCCCAAATTCCAGGGAAAACACCAAGCTGGCTGTTACATAAAAATCAGAAGTGGTGAGGCCACTGGCATTGAAAAGGTTATTTAATGTACAGCCCTGAAATCACAGGTTCTGCAGAGCTGAGACATTTCCTGGGCAATTTTCAGATTGCCCAGCACAGCCCTGGCTGGGATTTGATTCTCCTTTGATTCCCAGCATTGCAACGAGAGATGGAATTTTCCATAAGAATGGGTTTGGGCAGAAGGGTCTGACAGACAAATGAGGGAGCATCAGAGAGAGAAATAACATCACAATGGCAGTGAGGAGTCAGCGCCCTGCTGGGAACATGGCAGAGGGACCAATTCCAACAGGGCCATCAGTGGGATTGCAAGGGAATGGGCAGGGCAGGAGGGGCCCTGGGAGCCCTTTGGGGAGCAAGACCTGAATGAGGAGAAACCCTTTCAGCAATTACTGAGCTCCATCCCTGAGAAGGAAAGGAAAGCTCTTCTGGTAAAGCACTGTCAGGAGTTAGTGCTGGGTGAAAGCCCTCCAGAGCAAGGGTGTCTGGGAACCCACTGGAAACAAACAGCAAACAGGGAATAAACCACCCATGGAAGCTGCTTTTCCCCATCCCTGTTTCCCCCCTTCACCTCTGAGGCAGTGTCTCACTCTCCCTGTGCTGTTCACCACTCCAGGCAGGGCAGAGCCAACAGGAAATTTGAGTATTCCCACCTCCCACTGTCCCAGGCTGCTCCAAATCCCAATGTCCAGCCTGGCCTTGGGCACTGCCAGGGATCCAGGGGCAGCCACAGCTTCTCTGGGCACCCTGTGCCAGGGCCTGCCCACCCTCCCAGGGAACGATCCCTTCCCAAAATCCAGAGTGGCTGCTGTTAGAGCATAGGCTGAGGAGAGAGGTTTTCCCTGGATAAAAGCCACAGGATTGTGCACTGAGCTCACACCGAGCTGCACTCTGCAGCAGCAAGGTTCTGCCTCATTCAAGGGGAAAGCCAAGAAGAAATTAAATTCTGAGCACTGGAATTCACTTAATCATTGGCCCGTGAACTTCTCAGTGCTTTCTGATGAATGAGGAGAGTGTTCCCTGATTCCCTGGGCACGGAAAGCCGGGATGTGCTGGGCACAGGCACTGAGTTCACAGCTTCCCAGGCAGCACTTCCACCACATTCAGCTCGTAAAAGCAATTGACTGGAAAGCACATTAAAAACTTCTCCTTTCACTCAGTGCTGTCAGAGCCAGGAAGAAGCAGCTCTGCAATGCCAGGAAGAATGGGAGAGCAGGTACCCTGGATAAAGAGGAAAAGGCATTCAGAGCTGAGCTGAATTCATCCATGAGCAGGGGACGGCTCAGGACCTGAGTGTCACTCACATCTGGGGGCAAAAATTGCTGTGCAGGTGAGCTGGAAACGATCCAAGCCCAGGAGGAAAGACCTAAACCCGGGAGATAAAACCTGATAAACCTGGGGTTTTGGGGACAAGGGCACTTCAGCTCAGGTGAGGGAGGTTCTGAACTCTCAAAGCTTCCCCAGCACTGTGGTTTCAGCCTCTGCAGGAATCCAGGGATAACGTGATGCTCCTTCATTGGAATCCTCACATCTCTGTCGGGCTGGGCACGTGGAGCTGGGCAGGATGCAGCAGTTGGGGCCCTGCTGCCAACTCCGGCGTTTGGGTGAGAAAACATCACTTCCAGCACGCACCAACCATTCTCCTCCTCGGAGGGGCAGGCCCGGAGTTTGGGCCGTGGAGGGGGCCCGGGGTTCCCACTGCAGCTGGAGGGGTGGGGACCTGCTGGCACGCTGGGAGCTCGGCCCTGAGCTCTGGCATCTGCTGGGGACACCGTCAGGTGGGGATAATGCAGCCCTGAGTGAGGAGAGAGCTCCACGGCAGCTGAGCTGGGAGCCCTGAGCGCCAGGCAGGAGCAGCTGAGTGGGATGCTCCAGTTCTGCATCTCTGTGCAGCTCCCGGTCCTGGCTTTGAGGCACCGTGCCCCAAACCTGCTGAGATTTGACCCCTTTTTTTCTGAGGAGTTTCTCTGTTTCTGTGCTCTGTGGAGGCATCTCAGAGCTGTGATCTCAGCTGAGAACATCCGGGGGGAAGTGTTGGGGGGGGGCGTGTGGAGCTGAAGCCAAAGCTCTGCCCACCTGCAGTCAGGTGATTCTTGCCACAGGTTCTCAGGGAGGGTTTTAGTCCCGTCTGGCTTCTGCTGGGACTGTCAGGAGGTGCCAGAAGGGGCTGAGACAGCTGAGGAGCCAAAGGGAAAATGCTGGATCTCAGAGCAGAACGAAGCATCCCTGAGCACTCACCCTGAAAAGCGACAGCTTGGGACAGTTACCTCTGTAAAACAAACCCCAAAAAAACCCACCGAAAAACCACACCACAAAAACCCAAAAAAACCCCTCACGAAACCAGAGAAAAGTAAGGCGAGAGAAGAGGCAGTGGCAGCTGGGAGGTCAGGACAGAGCCTGGGGAGAGGGAACTGCTCGGAGAGGGAAAAGGGAGAGACTGAAGGGCTGTTGGAGGGATTTCCAGCTCCATTTCCCAGTGATTCCCACGCTGTCCCCGCTGCCTGCAGCTGCTCCTCACTGCACACACAGCGACCTGCACAGAGCCAGGGGTGGGGCACTCCCAGGTACCCCGGGCCCCTCTCCCAAAACAACACACTCTAAATTCCTAAGGAATCACCTTCCCAGATTTGTCCCTTTTCTCCTGATGCTGAGGTGACGTTGGAGAGTGCTAATGGAGAGGAGTGGCAGAGCAAGGAAACCGCTTTTGATAAAGCAAAGCAAGAGAACTCAGTGAAGGAAAAGTGCTGGAATGTTCTGGGCTCACTCGGAGTCTTCCATTCAAACGATGAGAGAATATTTTGCCTTTTTTATTCAGGGTATTTAAAATGAAAGGTTCGCTAACAGGGAAAATCTCTGTCAGTTTGAGACAACAAAACCCTGTCATTTAGGGAGAGAGGAGCCTGAGCACTGTCACGTGGGGAATATTGACACAGAGCATCTTCTCGTTTTCAAACCAAAATATTTCCTTCTAGAAAACATGAAAATGAGGTGTTGTGACATCTTCAAAAAATTCTCTTTCACTGCCTTCTCTGCTGAAAGCATTTGGCAAATTCAGGTGGCAGCAATGTAGAAAAGTTTCAGCCCCTGGAACTTCCAGCCAGTGGATAATTGTGCTCAGCTAAGAGCCCGGCTCAGCTGTGGAGCTCCAGGTGCCTGGATCCAGGTGCTGATGGATCTGCTCTGCTCCTTCTTGTAAATCCCATCCTTTGCCTCATGCTGAAATGCCTGGGAGTCCTTGGGTCAGAACTGGGAGCAGTCAGAATGAGGTGGAATTCCACTGACGGCAGAATTCATGGAGTGCCGGGGTAGTTTTGGTGGAAGGGACCTCAAATCCCATCCAGCACCCCCCCTGCCATGGGCAGGGCCCCCTCCCACTGTCCCAGGCTGCTCCCAGCCCCCGTGTCCAGCCTGGCCTTGGGCACTGCCAGGGATCCAGGGGCAGCCACAGCTTCTCTGGGCACCCTGTGCCAGGCCCTCCCCACCCTCACAGGGAACAATTCCTTCCCAATATTCCACCTAAATCTACTCTTTTTCAGTTTAAAGTCATTGGCTTTATTCTCCTTGACAAGGTTATTGTATTTTAATTGTGTGTTTCCTGTTCCATCCAGGAATAAGGATAATTTTCACAGACTGGGAAGTGTTGGGCCCTGGCTCTTCAGCCAAATTATTTTCCTGGGAATTATCTCCCCTACTTGGCTTCTTTACCTGGGGCAAAGCTCAGCATGGTCCAGCTGTACTCCCAGGTATCCCTTGGAGTCTGTCCCCTTTGGAATTTCTGACAGAGATGCATTCCTTCCCAATATCCCATCTAACCCTGCCCTCTGGCAGTGGGAAGCCATTCCCTGTGTCTTGTCCCTCCATCCCTTGTCCCCAGTCCCTCTCCAGCTCTCCTGGAGCCCCTTTAGGCACTGGAAGGGGCTCTGAGCTCTCCCTGGAGCCTTCTCCTCTCCAGGTGAGCACCCCCAGCTCTCCCAGCCCGGCTCCAGAGCCGCTCCAGCCCTGGAGCAGCTCCATGGTTTCCTCTGGACTCTCTCCAGCTGCTCCAGCTCCTTCCTGTGCGGGGCCCCGGGGCTGGGGCAGCTCTGCAGGTGGGCTCTCACCTGGGCAGGGCAGAGGGGCAGCATCCCCTGTACCACATCCCGGCTGCCATCACTGCCTGACCACCAATCCATGAAATCCCAGGTGTTCCTTAATCCCCTTGCCCTGTGATCCCAGGGCAGTCCTTTGGCACCCAGGGAAACACGGAATGGTGCTGAGGAGGCCCTGGTTGCAAGGCCAGCACCAAATGTCAGGCTGCATCCTTAGCTCTGAGTGGAATTAATTTGCCCGTGTTCCCTGATTAAATGTCAGGTCCTTGGGACTGGTATACATTAAACAATTCCCAAATTGGGAAGCACTTGTATAATCAAGTTAAGCGTGAGGTGGGCAGATTCCCTGCACCTAAACAAACCTGAAACTTCCCTTTTCCAATTAATATTTCATTTTATAACAGCCACCACATTAATTCTTAATTAAATGCTTATTTGAGACACTCTACTGATTAGTGTGAACTAATGAGGAACAATATGAATTGTTTATCCAGCTTCCACTTATTTTCCATCATAAAAAGGAATTGGTGTTTGGATTACTCCTCTCGTGTCTGGCTTTGCCCTAAAATGATTTTCTTGCAGAAGAACTTCTATAGGAACAGGTTGGGCAGGAGGGAAAATTTCCTTGCTGATGGCAAACTTTGGAATGGGATGTGGAGGATTCAGCATCCCTGGGAATGTTCAGAAGATCTGGGGCCATGGTTTGGTGGTGACCACCAGGATGAGCTTCGAGGGCTTTTCCAGCCTTGGTGGTGCTGGGATTCCATGGTCAGGAATCGTGGAGTGGTGGAGTAGGGGGGGTTGGAAGGGGCAGAAAAGGTCATTTACACAAATGTCCCTGGTGTTCTGATCGTGGCTGCTCTGCTTTAATCCACACAACCACAGGCGAAAAACCTCTCAAACTGAAGTTTGTTGTCCAGCATCCCAGCTAATTCCCAAAAGGTTTCCAGCAGGAATCTGTCCAAATGCCTTTTGCAGCCCCGAACCAGAGGCAATGCAGTTCCCAGCTCGTGCTCAGAGCTCCTGCACCTGAGCCTCCCCTGAGCCTCCCCCAGCTCTGCTCTCTGAGGCAGGGGCAGCTCAGCCCCCCACCCGGAGCTCCAGCCTGCCCTGGCCTGGGATCATTTCCCAGTGACCCCGAGGAGCTCTGGCACTGGGAGGGCTGAGCAGGCGTTTCCCTGGCCCTGTCCCCTCTCAGAGCTCCTCCATCCCCTCCGTGGGGCTCTGGGTGGGCTCTCGGGGCTGTTTGCAGCTGCATCCTTGACAGCCTTGACTGACCGTGAGCTTGTCCTGGCCTTTTATCACCTTTTATCACCTCATCCCTCGGAACTGGGAGCTCTTCCCTATGGATGCAAACGAACAGAAACTCTCTGTTGCAGGGAAGTTCTGTCTGTGAGAAGGGTTTTCAGGCAGTGGTGCAGCAGCCTGTGCCTCTGTGCTGAGTGTGAGCATTCTCGCCCACGGAACTGTTACAGCAGCAGTTCTTGCCATGAGAAACTTCAGTTACGAGAGAAGGAATTATCAACAATTAGATCAGCACGTGCACCTGCTGCCTTGTACGTGCCTTGTTCATGCTTGGTGTACAGAATTATTGACACTATTTAGCCTGTAAGGTTACAGAGTTTGATCGTTAGCCAGTCACGTATTGCTCGTCACCACGTGCACTATAAAAGATCTCACCTCTACTAACCCAGAGGCTGTGAGCCTGAGGGACACAAAGCAGCCTCTTGGTGTGCTCTGTTCATAGGAACAGCTGCACCTCCCTCGGCTTCTCACAAGCACCCTCAGGTTTGTCTGTCCCGGAGGCTGCTGAAGCACAGAAAATTCGGGACTTTGAGACCCACACCTTACAAAGCCAGCAAAAACTCGGAAGTTAAAAGGCACAAGGTCAGGCAGATTTTTGGGAAGCTCTGCGGACGTTTTCCCTTCCTCAGAGAAGCTCGTTGGTTCTCTTGGTCACTCAGAGGCCACAAGAGGCCTCTCCCCTCCCTCAGGAGAGCTCATTTTCTTTCAGGTCTGTTCGTGAAGGGACTCTATGAAGGATTTTTTGAAAGACAAATTCATCATCTGGATTTTGAACTTATGAACTCCTTTGCTATTAACCTGTGAATCCTTTATTAACTCCTATTTTTCACCTATTAACTCATTTATTAACACCTATTTTTCACCTATTAAATAATTTATTAACTCCTATTTATCACCTATTAACTCCTTCAAAGAGCTGTCATATTTTTTTTGAAGCAGGATTTCTTCCCTTCTATCTAAACATCCTTTTGGACCCCTTTTACCAGTCTGTGACCCCTCGGTGTTGTTATTCCTGGGTTTCCTGTATTATTCAAGCACAGTTCCAGAGGAGGGGAATGCCCATGGACATCAGCAGGTGCTGCCAGAATTGTGACCTGACAGCTGTAGAATCTTTGAGGTTGAACAAGACCTCCCAGATCATGGACCCAAGCTTCAGCCAACACCCCATGGCCGCTAAAACACATCACAAAACGCCACATTTTTTGAGCATTTCTAGGGATGGTGGTGCCAGCACTGCCCCGGGCAGTGGTTCCAATGTTTGACCACTCTTCAGGGAAGGATTTTATCCTGAACGTCCCCTGGTGCAACCTGAGGCTGTTTCTCCAGGTTTAATGTCTTTTTTGATGCCCAGCAAGTAACAAGAGTGAAGTGCAGGGAACATGGAGCAGTGAAGGCAGAGGATGCTGCCCACGCCAGGAAAGCCAGTCCTAACCCAACACCACCAAATAAAAGCTTTTAAGGTTCTGCACAGGCTGAGTTCACTGAGAAACCAGGAGAGTAAAGCCACTGGAGGAATAAACACATAAATGGGAGTTTCCATTATGCCCACACAAGACCTTGCAATGAGCTCAGGTATAGAGATAATTTTCGCACACTCCAAACGAGATTTCCTGGGAGCAAACGCTCCGAGATGCCATCAGGAAAGAAGAGATTCTTGATTTAATCCTGAGTGTTGAAGCAGTCCTGTTCCAGGTGCAGCCATCGGGGTGGCTCTGGGATGGTGATTGTTGTGTTTGTGGGAGGGGGAGAGGCACAAGTGGAAATCTGTGATCACGTCTGAATTTCTGCAGCTACTTCCGAGTTTCCTTTAAAAGCTGGCTCCTCATTTGCTGCCTTCCCTTGCTGGGGTGTTGGGATTGATTTAAGGGATACTTTGCACAAGGCATTGATGGCAATCCCAGCTCTGAATTCCTTGACACCTCTTAGGTGGGCGCCATCTGTTCCGGCTCATTTCCCACCATTCCTTTTGGAATTCTTCGTCATAATAAAATTTAGCTCTTTTTTTTTGTTGTTTTTTTAAGATTTTCACCAGCTCCACCTACTGCTGCTCCCATCCTCTTCAACACTCCCTGACTCACTGCTGCTTCCCCTCCCCCGGATGGGGATTGGGAAGCTGCTTCCCAGCAGAGGTGGGTGCAGCCTCCCCTCAGCCAGGCCTGCGATGGGCATCAGGAGAAGGCACAGGGACAGCCTTGGCTCTTGCTTTGTGGGCAGGAAGGAGCCTGGAGCTGTCCTGTTTGGGAATGCTGACAGGATGCACTCAGTGCCTTTGCCTTCAGGGGACGGTCCTCAGGTCTGGCTTGCTTGGGATGAGCCCCTGGTCACTCCCCAGGGATGGACTCCTGGTCACTCCCCAGGGATGGACTCCTGCTCATTCCCCAGGGATGGACTCCTGCTCATTCCTCAGGGATGGACTCCTGCTCATTCCCCAGGGATGGACTCCTGCTCATTCCCCAGGGATGAGCCCCTGCTCATTCCCCAGGGATGGACTCCTGGTCACTCCCCAGGGATGGACTCCTGCTCATTCCCCAGGGATGGACTCCTGCTCACTCCCCAGGGATGAGCCCCTGGTCCCTCCCCAGGGCTCTGGCTGTTTCCCAGGGAATGTTGCTCCCTGAGGCTGCTCTGGCTCCCTGCAGGTGACCTGTTCCTCCTGCAGCAACACCCTCAGGGCCTTCCCTTCCTTTGCATGTCCCATCCACATCCCAGCTCCAGGCTCTGAAGTTTGGCAATCCAGTGGCGCTTTCCTTTCTCCATTTTCCCCTCTGTCTCCACAGAACTCCAGGTCCTGCAGAGGAGTCTCCCAAGCTCTCCTGATCCAACATCCGACAGAGGTTTCCTTCCCCTCCACAGTCTTAAAGCAGGAGAATCCAAAGGGCAAAGTGCTGGATCCAGGTCCTGGATCAACAGAAGTTCACAAAGTCATTGATCTGCTCCTTGTGGCCATGGAAAAAGGGATTCCCCTGACAATTAGGAAGGAATTGTTCCCTGGGAGGGTGGGGAGGCCCTGGCACAGGGTGCCCAGAGAAGCTGTGGCTGTCCCTGGATCCCTGGCAGTGCCCAAGGCCAGGCTGGACACTGGGGCTGGGAGCAGCCTGGGGCAGTGGGAGGTGTCCCTGCCCAGGGCAGGGGTGGGAGGGGATGAGCTGTAAGGCTCCTCTGAACCCATTCCATTCTGTGATTCTGATTCCTCAAAGCCCAGATGTTGCCTCAGAACAACTCAGTAGCTGTTCCACACCATCCTCCCATGGCAGGCTTACTTTGGGAAAAACACCCTGGCTGAACTCCTTCAGTCTTTTCCCATATAATCTCCAGCCTCTGATCTCTGTTCAGTCCATCTCTTGCTTTCCCTCTCTTTCTCCCCGTGCATTCCCACGTGGGGATCACATCCTTGCCAAGCCGCCGAGGACCCTCAGCTCTTGCTGCTGATTGGGGATCAGGGGGAAACTCTGTCCTCCCCATTTGTGGGACGCCCAGGAAAGCCCCGACCAGCCTCTGAAATGCTGCTGCCCCCTGTGCAAGCTCGCTCCCCTCTGGGCACTTCATCTCTCCTTGTCCTCACCTCCCAGCTGCCTTTGCTGCACGTCACCTCCTTGGCTGTACAAGGATTTTCTCATTGAATCGCGGGTTGTCCCCGTCAGCCCTCATCCAAATTTAGCCCGAGAACTGAAAGGAGGGGTTTTGTTGCCTCAGCATCGTTGTGTGGTGCTGCCTGGGGGGGTCTCAAGAGGGAGCTGGTGCTTCCAACCTCCCAGGAGAGGAACCCCCTGCCAAAGCAGCAGCTGGAGCCCAGCTGGGACACCCCGGGCTCTCCAAACGGGAACAGATGTCCCCATTTAGGCTTTTAGCTCTGTCTGATCCATCAGCTAAGCTGGTGATAAAAAGATGGAAACAAATAGCTGGCTCTTCAGTTCCTCTGGAAATGTGGCTCTATAAAATGAGCTAAATTGTCCAGCTGGAATCATTTTCTGTGGGGTCAGAGAGCCAGGAAAGAACCAAAAGACTGAGGAGCATCAGGAAATCTGTTCTTTACCTACAACAACAACAGGCATTTACCAGACAATAAATTTGTAGCCCCATTCTTGCAGTGTCAATGAGTAATTTTATTATTCATCAAAACTAAAATATCATGTATAAAGATGTTCTTGTAGGAGCCAAAGAATGTGTGATTTTTTTACCGATGGGGAGGTTTGCATATTTTATATTTGTAAAACAGCATTAACATAAATTCCACAAAGATCTCTTCAATCGTGCGTGTGGGTGTTGGTCTGGCTTTGTTGATTAAAAAATTTTTCAATGAGCTGGGCCCAGGACAGAAACCTGACAGACTTAAATCCCTTTCTTGAACAGATTTCTGATATGAAATTCAAAGTCTAATGTTTTCTTAACTTGTACCCAGGCTGGATGATTTGCTTTCAATCCCATTTCCCTGCTTGGAGGAGCCTCTCCTGCCAGGTTGGGTCAAAAGCCTCACGGAGTCGAGCTCTACCAAATCCATCACTTCCCTGTATCCATAGGCCAACGACCCCATTAAAGGGAGAGATTAAGTGGCTCTGACACGATTTGTTCCTGACAAGTCCACCTTGGCTGCTCCCACTGCCTTTTCTCCTTTACCAGCAGTGCTGATAAATTCCAGCGTTCTTGGGAAGCTCGGGGTCCGTCCTTGCCCAGATCTTCCTCTTGCCACAGCTCCCCAGGGCGGCCTGTGGGTGACGGGAAACAGCCCCGGTCTTTGGGAAAAGCCTCATCCACCGTTTCCAGGAAAGCCACAAGTGCCAGGACACATTTTTGGAGCCTGAGGTCATTTTGTGCTCCCGGCTGATCCCTCGGTTGGGAATGGGGGGAGCTGGGGGCCAGGGGTGCTGTGCCAGGCTCAGGAGAAGCTGAAGGGGCTGCGCAGCCTCCCAGCCTGGCCTTTCCCGTTCCCAGTTTGGGCTGGGACGGCGTCAGCAGCGCCAGGATTTTGGGAGGCTGCGGGTGCGAGCAACCCGCTCCCAGCACCCAGAGCTCGGCTCGCCTCGGGCCGCTGCGAATCGTGGCTGCCTGGCTTTGCTTCCAGCCCTTCCCAGCGCAGCTGGGACACCGGGAAAGGGCTCAGCTGTGGCGCAGGAACAGCCGGGATTTGCCTCGCTCCCTTTGGAAAGCTCTGGCAGCAGGGCGAGGCGCTCCTGCTGAAGGGCAGCATCCCTGGGCAAACCCTGCAGGCAGAGGGGCACTGGGGCTCCCTGTCAGGCGGCGCTGGGCAAACCCTGGTCGGAGGGCACCGGCAGGGGCTCAGCGGGTCCCTCCCTCACGGCAGTTCTGCAGGGAAGGGAAGGTTTCTCCTTTCCGCCGGGTTGTTTCCAAGTTACGGAAAGAAATGCGGGAGTTGGCACAGCCCCTGGGAAGGACTCAGGCTTGGGGAATCACTGGATCTCTCCCCATCACTCCCCAGCCCCACACTGGTTCCCAGCGCCAGCCAGAGCTGAGCTCCAGCAAGATCTGCGCAACTCCAGGGATCGTGGAGTGCTCCAAACCTGGATTTGGCTGAGTTTGGGCGTCCTGGTGCCCTCTGCAGCTGGCTGAGCAATAAAAGTGGGACACGGAATCCCAGGAATTGCTGCCGGGGCTCTGCTGGCAGCCAGGAGGATCCCAGCCCCGGCAATCGCAGCCTGGGCAAGCCCTGCCTAGGGAATCCCAGTCTGGGGAATCAGCTGGGACTGGGATTTCTGCCCATGGGCATCCAGGAGGCCACAGGGATGGAGAGACCCTGCAAGAGCCTTCACCTGAGGGGACAGGGAGTGGCATTTCAGGAAGGTGTCACCCCTGAAAGTGTTCCCTCCCCCCTCCACTCTCACAAATTCCGGGATGCTCTGTGGGCAGATTTTCTCTCAGCTCCTCCTAGCAGAGAAAAACAGCAGGAAGAGGACTTGTGCAGTGGCTGGAGGGGTAATGAGCCTTTATCCTCCAATTGTTTGGCTGTTTAGGAGGGGAAAGAATGAGCAGGAGTTTGCAGAGCGTCGGGAATGTGCTCTTGAATGTGGGGTAAAATAGGTGTTATCAAATTCCTCCTCAGGAGCTCCTTTGCTGCTGCAGCCAACAAAGCTCCCCTCTGGGGACTTGTTTGGTCTCCAGGGAGCACCCGGGGAGCCAAACCCAGACCAGACCCTTCCATTCGGAGCTCCCAAAGGCATTTGACCGGTTCATGCTGGAATCAAGTTTAGTCATCATTATGCAAAGCTAATTAGCAAGTCAGAGTCTTTTTTTGTCATCACCAAAGCATTGCTGCATTTAGGAGTGAGATCCCCGAGATCTTCCCTTTCCCTGCCCTTTCCTGCTGCTATTCTGGAATTAAAGCTCCTCTTTCCATCACGACAAAGGATGTGGTGGATGTAAAAAAATGTTGTCTTCAGCTCTTTCCTAAAATGTCAAAAACTGAGAAATGCTTGGGTTTCTTCCCCAATTATTCTGTTCTTGGAATTCATTATTGCAAAAAATCTGGGAAGTTTTGAGCTTTTTATTGGACTCCTGGAAATGCCTTCTCACCCCTGCAGCCTTTGGCAAGCGGGGTTCCGATTTGTCACTACTCTTTATTTAAAATTTCTGCTTCCAAAGTAGACTTTGACCAAACTTTGTTTAGTTTGTTTGTTTGTTTGTTTGTTTTTAAATTCCTGTGAGTCAGAGGCACTGGGAAAACATTTTACAAAGATTTTTAAAAAATCCCTTCTGAAATAAGAAATACTCTCGGAAAGAGAGCGTGTGGAATGTGAGAAATTCCTGCTCTGTGTTTGCCTCTCCTGCTGTGGCTCCCCAGGTTTGTGGTTGTCCCTGGCAGGAGTTACTTGCTGGAAAGGGTGGTCAGGCCTTGGAAGGGGCTGTCCAGGGATCCCTGGAGGTGTCCAAGGAATTCCTGGAGCTGGCACTCAGAGCTCTGGGTGGGGACAAGGTGGGGATCGGGCACAGCTTGGACTGGATGGGCTGGGAGGGCTTTTCCAGAGTGAATGATTCTGTGATTCCGTGTGGTTCCAGGTACTGGGAATGGTCCCAGGGACCCTGGCAGGGTGAGCCAGGACACCGTGGGGTTTCTGCACTGATGAGATCTGTCTCGTGGCCCCACTCTGCATTGGGGTGACTGGAACATGAGCATCATTTAATCGGAATTTTCTTTTTAGGGGAGAGGGAGTGGAATAAAGGGACGATAAAGGCTCAGAGAATAACTCAGTGGAATTATTAGAAGGGAATAATTAGAAGGGAATCCCTGGAAGTCACCTACACCAAAGGCTGATCTGCTCAGAGCAGGATCAGCTCTGAGGTCAGACCTCAAAGCCGAGTTTTCTCAGGATTTTCTCCAGGCTGGTGTTGAAAAGTTCCCAGGATGGGGACACAGCCTCCCTGGGCAGCTCTGCCATGCCTGACTGTCCCCAGGGTGAGAGATTTCTCCTCACAGAGGTCTGGGCCATGACCAGAGAGTGCCAGGAGACCCTGGGGGTACCAACCCTGCTCTCCCCTCACTGCCGGAGCAGCCGTGCGGGGCTCACATTGCTGATGCTCTGTAGTCTAAAACGACTCTGCATTCCCCCCCCCCAAAAAAAAACCTGTTGGGAAACGTTATCCTCACTGTGAAAATGTATTTGATTTTCTCTTCTTCTCAGACCCCCTTCATGCTCATTCTGCACTTATCTCGGCACTGCTCAGGCATCTGATATCCTTTTCCTACACGGAAAAGTCACTCCAGCATTGCCCTGAAAGCCAAGGACACATTGAATAAATCAGAAATTGTGGGAGACAAGTGACCAAAGCAACGAGGACTCTCATTTTCTGTGCATGGCAATAGCAATAACAATATTTAACCACTTTTCCTGGATTTCCTGTGGTGTCGCATGAGATCCCACTGAACTAATTCCTTATTTTCAGAGAGAACCTTCCAAAAACCTGACCTAGACTGGACCAAACCCTTCACTCTCAGGCTGGATCCAGGTCCAAGCCTTTTTACATCTTTAATTGGCTGAAAATGGAGCAGCAAATGTGTTCCCTTCATTTCCCTTTGACAGTAAAATAAATTATCTCAGCCAGGGCTCCTCTCTCTTCCCCACAGCTCTGCCCAAGTAATGGAATTTTATTCCCATCATGACTCATCCCAGCACATGGGGGTGGCCAGGCTGGGGTTCCACTGGAGATGGTGCAGATTTGGGGCGTTGGGAGAGAGATTTGGAGTTTAACACATGGAAACCAGATGAACACGGGTGTGTCAATAAGGTGCATTTCCGTGAAGCCGGGCTTGGTTCACGCCGAAGACAAATCCCAGCAGCTCAAGGCGGGCGCACACTCAGTGTCTGCTGCCTCGGATATAAAAAGGCGGCTCATGACTCCGTGGGGGAAGAGGCTGAGCACGGATTTATCTCCAAACCTGCCCTTCCTGCAGCAGTGCCACCAACACCACAGAGCTGCAGCCTGGTCCCTGCCTCTCACAGGGTGCTTGCTTCCCAGAAGGCACTGATGTCAGGTTTGGGAGGGGAATGGCACGGGCGAGATTTGCTGGTGGTGCATTTTTGGGGCTGCCATTAAACTGATCTATTGCTGGCACAAACAGTAAAAAAACTGATTAAAACTCAGCCCTTCATAAATTAAACATTGCTGTCTCTGGCTGGCACAGCTGCCACTTGGCAGCAGCCGGGCTTGGTGCTCTGTGTATCCACACAGCCTGGGGGGATTTATTCCTCTCCCTCACCACATTCCCAAAATAATTCCCAGATAAAAGGGGCGTTGGAAATCCAGCCAGCTCCTGAAGCCCCTGGGTTAATGGAATTTGCAGAGCATGTGTGCCAGGTGAGCTGCTGTCCAAGCAGCTGGGGCATCAGAGTGCTGCTGGCAGGTCTGGGTGTGGCTCTCTTGTTTTGGGGGGTTTGGATGAACTGGGAAAGTTCCACACGATGGAACACTGCAGGTGCTGTGTGGTGTCCCCAGAGCCGCCCAGGGCTGAGTCAGAGCTTCCTCCCCACAGGGTTTCACTGGGAGGAAAGGGAGAGCGGGGCTGGGAAGGGAAGGGACAGAGATTTCGTTCCTCGATGGAAACGACGTGCTGCATTCCCACCAGGAATGTCACAGCTGCCTTTGCCTGCATGGAAGCTTGGGAAGCACACGGGATGATGCCAGCATAGCCCCTTCCCTCCCCCTGCAGCTCCTGCCCTGGGAAGCACCAGGAAGAGAGGGAAGGATTTGTCAAAGCTGCCTCCTGTGCTTTTCCAGTCACCCCCAGGCAGCCCCAGGCCGCTGCAGGAGGCTGGGATGTCTCTCCAAGGGCAGGGATGAGGATATTCCTCTGCACTGAAGGATCCACCATCCCCTTCTCACTGCCAAGGGATTCATTCCCAGCTCATCCCACGTGCCTGGGGTTTTTTACAACCCCTTTTTGCTCCCTCAGTCTCCTTTCTGCAGGTCCTGCACCGTGACCTTGACTCAGTTGAACCCAAACCTCCTGCCCCAAACCAAACCCCATCAAAATTCCCATCCCACCCCAATCTTTTCCATGGAAATTCACACGTGATGTTGACCCTGACCTTGACCATGACCCAGTTGACCCCAAACCTCCTTCCCCACACAAACCCACCCAAAATTCCCATCCCACCCCAGATTTTTCCCTGGAAATCGATGGATGACGTTGACCTTGACCATGACCCCGTTGACCCCAAACCTCCTTCCCCAACCCAAATCCCTGCATCAGGATTCTCTGTTCAACCTCACAGGCTCCCTTTGCTCCATCTTGAGGACTCCTGGGATTCACTCAGAATTCTCATCACTGCCTTTTCCAGGTGCTCTTGGAGCTCAGGATGCTCACAAGAAGAGGAAGGCTTTGGAGCTGCAGGTACGGTCGCTTAGGAGGAACAAATGCCTTGTGTCTGTCCCGTGGGCTCCAGTATTGCCGAAATGCATGGATTCATTACACTGGAATTAAACCTTTTTTCTAAATTATTGATAATCCTAAATGTTTGTGGAAATACAGGACAAATCAACATGGCAAACACTGCGATGCAGATGAAAGAAAAGATAATGGGAATCTTTCCTTATTTGCATATGGAAAATGAGGAATTTGGAGTTAATGAGATTTATCCTTCTTTCTGGCCATTTTAGTGGAGGAATTTTTTTTTAATCTATTAAACTCCAGATTTCCACATAAAACAACACAAAATACTACAAGAAGAAGCATTAGAGTCAATCTATTCTTCATGCCAGGCACAAAATCAATCGCGTTTATTGTTCAGAAAAATTAAAAACCTTTCTACATTTTATTAAAGTGCACATTTCAGCCATGATGAGAGATAAATAATTGATATATCCCAAATACATCACCTCCAAAATGCTTATTGGGAAAAAATCACTGCTTTATTACCCATTCCTTTCAATAGCTGTTGTGATGTTTACAAGTGTAATGGTTCTTTTTTAAATAAAAAAAAACCAGAACCAAACAAAAACCAAGAAATCACAGCAGCAGCTGATTATTTCATTGTGCTTAACATTATTTTTTAACAACCCATGAAATCTTCTGCAGATAAACCCCATTACCTGAGGGAAGCAGCCATGTTCTACCAGATAACAGAAATTTGGGTCTCTCATCCTGGGAACACTCGAGCAGCTCCTCGAGAAGTGGGGTTGGGTTGTGCTGGGGAGCCTGAAATCCCACCTGGGTCAGTCTGGAGAGAGGAGAACCCTGGGCTTTGGGCCCTTCCTTGCTGGGGAATGCAGAGGGGATGGAGCTGCTCCTTCTGGGACGGTGCTGGGAGATGCAGGGATGCACCTGGGGGTCAGTGCTGGCCTTCAGCTGAAGGAGGGCAGGGTTAGGTGGGATTTTGGGCAGGAGCTGTTCCCTGGGAGGGCCCTGGCACAGGGTGCCCAGAGAAGCTGTGGCTGCCCCTGGATCCCTGGCAGTGCCCAAGGCCAGGTTGGACACTGGGGCTTGGAGCAGCCTGGGACAGTGGGAGGTGTCCCTGCCATGTCAGGAGTGGGAATGGGATGATTTTTAATTTCCCTTCCACCCAAACCATCCTGGGATTCTGCCACCTTCACAGCCCACCCCAAACAGGGCAGAAGGCTCCTCCTCCTCCTCCCCACACTTTCCCAGCTCTCCCGGGGCTGTCCCCTCTCCCAGCAGCAGCAGAGGAGGCTCCTGCCCTCTCCAGTCCCACCCCGCAGACCCGGCACAGGGTGCAGGACAAGGTGACAGCCCCACTTTGTACCTGCGAGGGGAGCCCCAGCAATTCCTGCAGGGAACAGCAGCAGATCCAGGCCCATCCCAGAGCCCTCTGCCATCCTCCATCACCCAGGTGTTCCCACAGCCAGCCTGTCACGGGAACTGAGGGAAGAACAACAACCCTCCAACAATATTTTTAGTGTTCAGAGATTCAAGGCATTTCTGTATCCTGGGCAGGATGTGCAACAGAAATCATTTCATCCACACGTTGCTCGGATGTGCAGAGAAAATCATTCCATCACACTTGGATTTTACTCGATTTCTCACATATTTATACAGTCAAAGCCCAGAGAAATTCCCTGGTTCGATGTTCACTGGTCCCAAGTTATGCAGTTCTTGGTGTTTGGTTTCCTGTTGGTTATTGATCCCTTCCCCTCCGATGTTATTTAGGTTCTCATTCTTATCTCTCTTTCCCCAGCCCGGGTGTCTCGGGCCATGCCAGGGGCGATGTTGGGAGTTGATGTTTGTTCATGGTCGTTAATGGTCGTTAATGGTCATTATCGTCTGTGTATCTTCTGTGCTACCCCCAGTCTGCTGAGATCTGCAGCTCATCAGGCCTGGAACAGCCCTTTGGAAAGAAACTTCAACTCCCTTTCCCCTGGGCAAAGGCGAACAAAACCCCTGGCTAAAGTTATATATTAAAAAAATTTAAACTTTTTGTTGTTTCCAACAAGCCGAACCTTGATTTTCCTTTCTCTTGCTCTGCTCACTGTCCCGGGATGGGCAGCGCTGCAGCTCTCCTGGGGCCAGAGGATCATCCATCCCTCCATCCATCCATCCATCCATCCATCCATCCATCCATCCATCCATCCCTCCATCCATCCGTCCATCCATCCCTCCATCCATCCATCCCTCCATCCATCC
>WEKY01016184.1:187634-242074 GCA_013390045.1 Picathartes gymnocephalus
TCCATCCATCCATCCATCCATCCCTCCATCCCTCCCTCCATCCATCCGTCCATCCATCCCTCCATCCATCCATCCATCCATCCATCCATCCATCCATCCCTCCCTCCATCCATCCACCCATCATCCATCCATCCATCCATCCATCCATCCATCCATGCATCCATCCATCCATCCATGCATCCATCCATCCATCCATCCATCCATCCATCCATCCATCCATCCATCCCCGAGCAGTGGCGGTGGAGTTTTTTTCCACAGGCTCAGGGCTCCTTCCTCCGCCTGCTGCTGTGGCTGCGGTTGTGAAGAGAAGCTGAAGTGACAGATTTAGGAGCTTTTGGAGTTCCCAGGCTCTTGTGAGCACGCCCAGAGCTGCACCCTGCACTATCCCAGAGCCCTTCATCCTCCAGTCCCGTGGCCTCAGGCGCTGCTCTTGCCCTCGGGCAAACAAACCGTGGAAAGATCCTGACATCGCCGGGAGCAGCACCTGAGTGATTTGGCCAGGTCACACCCTGGGTGTCAGACCCTGGGAACATGATGGTATTTCCTGGGTGAAATTCTGCCCATCGTCCTGCTGAGGTTGAGTTTCTTCAGAGATTAAAGGGCTTCAGAACCCCTCAGCCCAATCTTTTGGAAATCTGCCATTGCTCTCCTGGTTAAGAACTTTTGTTTGCTGCACTACCCACCTTCAGGACTAATTTGTCCACAATTGCTTTTATGTGGGTGTGTTTTGGTTTTTTTGGTTCGTTTTTTTTTCCCTGTTTAAAATTTCCAACATTAAGAACACGTTTGAGAAAGAAAGATGAAGTTATAATTTGCTCTCTCTCCAAAGGTTTTAATACCAGCAGATTTTCAGCTCCTGGATGTTCTTATTAAAGAGCTAAATTTTAGATCGTGAGACACTCTGGCATGTTTATTGTTTGCAACATCCAATTAATAAGTAATTAATAGTTCAGCAAAGTTTAGTGCATCAAAGTGGGGCTTGAGGAATGGGTGCCATTGGGAAAGGCAGAAATACAATGAAAAACCCCGAGGGTCGGCATTGGACTTCAAAAAGGTACTGAGGGCAGAGAGGTGGAGTTTTTCCTGCCATTCCATTTAAATGAGAGCAAGGAAAGCTCTGCCAGTGGGATAATGGAGGGGTAGAGATGAGATTTAGGGAGGTTCTGGCAGCATTGGGAATGAAACTCGTCCTTGGTGCTCAAATGGTGCAGGAATTGCCAAAGGGAACAGAGTCTGGCTGGGAGAAGAGGTCACAATTACAGTGAGAGAAGCTGAGAGGATGAACTCGGGAGAAGGGGATTCCAGAACCTGCATCCAGAATTAGGAATGACAGCAAGCCAAGCCACACCTGCAGCAAATCCATCCAGCAGATTTATCAGGTTGGGGGTGTGACTGCAGAGCAACAAGTGCAGCCCCTCTATCTAAAACCCCGAAATTAGGTCGTTACTGGGACCTGAGTGTTAAAAGCTCTACAATAAAAGTTGAACGAAAAATGCCAAAGCCAGTTCAGTGAATGGCCAGTGGAATTCCACAGATCAAAGGCAAATCGGGCCAGAGTAACCTGATGTGGGTCTGTGATAACAAACCTGCTCCCATGGGTGAAAGGGTTGAGGGGTATTTCTGGGAGTGGCAGTGAAGTGTCCTCTGCAGCAGCAAGTCGGGCACATCCAACTTTGCAGAGTTTCTCCTTCCTCTGCTCCTGGCTCCAAATAAAGGCAGATTAGGGCCCCAGTGGGAGCTCTGGGGGTTGAACTCCTTCGGGTTCAGAGGAGTGCCCTTGGTTCAGTGCCTTCATTACAGCAGAAGTGGCTGCTTGGCACTGCCAGAAAAACAAGCCAATAATTAAAATAGGTCCTTCTGTCCTGATAATTGCCTGATCCACAAAAGGCTCCTGAAATCCTTAATCCTTCCCAGTCATGGGCATCTCCTCTGGGCTGTGCTGTGATCCTGAGCCCATTTACCAAGAACACAGGGGAAAAAAGGATTATTTATTCTGGCCTGAGTCACTGATTTAGTATTTGTGGCCCTTTTTATCTGACTGGTACCAAACCAGCTGCTGGACCCATCTAGCTCTCTGTTCCCAGGGCACGGGGCAATCAGGACACCGTGGGGAAGCGAATACCAGGATGGCAGCAGCACAGTGAGGGTTTGCCACCCTCATGGGGGCCCCTGCAGGGTCACAGCACTGAATTTGGATGTTCCCCACAGCCCGGGGCTCTGATTGCCTTAACCACCACATCTGGGGGTTTATGGTGATCCACATCTGTCCCAGTCATCCTTCCCAGGGACAGGGGACGTGGATCAGAAACACCAGCCCTGCTTCTTCCTCTGGGGCCTGGGGAAGCTCCTCTCTGCTGTCCCCAGGGCTCAGAGCGGGGCCAGCCCTGGTTAAAACCTTCTTCTTTAATATCTCATCACTTGGCAAATTCATGGTGACACCAGTGTGGGGGGAGTGTGGATGTGCTGGAGGTGGGAAGGTTCTGCACAGGGATCTGGACAGGCTGGACCCATGGGCTGAGGGTCAGCAAGGCCAAGGTCCTGTCCTGGGGTCACACTGACCCCATGGAAAGCTCCAGGCTGGAAGCTGGAAAAGACACAGAGGGTGCTGGTGGCAGTGGCTGGACACGAGCCCAGGGGTGCCCAGGTGGCTGAGAGGCCAAGGGCACCTGGGCTGTGCCAGCCCTGGGGTGGCAGCAGGAGCAGGGCAGTGCCCGTCCCCTGAGCTGGCACTGCTGGGGCAGCTCTGGGACCCTCCTGGCAAGAGAGACCTGGAGGGGCTGGAGCGTGTCCAGGGAAGGGGCTGGAGCCCCAGGAGAGGCTGAGGGAGCTGGGAAAGGGGCTCAGCCTGGAGCAAAGGAGGCTCAGGGGGGACCTTGTGGCTCTGCACAACTCCCTGCCAGGAGGGGCACTGAGGGGGGGGAACGGGGACAGGAGGAGAGGGAACGGCCTCAGGCTGGGCCAGGGCAGGCTCAGGGTGGATTTTGAGATCAATTTCTTCATGGAAATACTGGGGCCAAAGCAGTGCTAACGGCGCAGGTGTTTGTAACGTGGATAATCTGCCTATGGGTACAGGAGTTTATAGAAAGTGTTAAAAATGCAGCCAAACCAAAATATTTGCAGTGCCAACATGAAACATTTAGGGGAATTTTTCCAACCTGCTTTATGAACCAGCATAGGGTAAAATATCATTTTGGGTCCTTGGAGTTTCCTGAAGGTGGCAATTCCAGTTTGACCCCAGTGCAGTTTGCGCTGTGTATTCTGTACCTCCACGTGGGGCTGATTGAGAGCAGAGCTTTAGGAAGGAGACACCACAATTTCACTTTAAAGACTCCCATTGATCCAGCACATGCTCCAGTGAGTTACTGTTGATAACAGACCTTATCTCTAATCATCCTCCCCCTCCTGGATGAAAGGCAATCCGTGTTCAGCCACACTGAGAAGGTCTCTGTGTGTCCAAGGAAATGATTTTGCTATGAAATAATATGATTTGGGAAACCAACTTCTGCTTCAAATGATTTTTGGGCACAGTTTTAACTTCAAAAGATTCCTTCTGGCTGAATCAGCATTGACAGTGCCATTAATCCTGATTATTGTTAGTTATTGAACGTTATTTGTAATGAACATTTTCATTGCCTTTGAAGCTGAGGTTTGCTCCTTCCCAGCCCCAAAAATAATCACACGAGGTTTTAGAGTTCAGAGCAGAGCTCTGTCACATTATGGAGCTCCTGGATACCATTAACAAGTTATTTGATAATTACTTCCTAATACATTTGGAGTCCTTTGTTACAGTCATTCATTTCAGTTCATAAAACTGCCATACAACCCGTGTGCTTTAATGTCTTTAAGTTCCACTTTCATGAATAAAACATGTCCACATTTAAGAGTTCTCCAGCCTCTACTTTAAAACACTCAGAAATTCACCAACTTCATTAAAAGCAGGAGCGGGCACCTGCTCAGCTGAAGGGAGTTTGCTGTTCCTCCTCCTCCTGGGTTTTGAGTGATGGTTTTGTGCATCCCAACTCCCAAATTCCCTGAGCAGGAAGCTCAGGGTGTCCTAAAACTCTGAATGATGACAGATCAGCACAGATCAGAACCAGCTCCCCTGCTGAGATCCAAACTAAAGCTACACGAACTCATCCCAAGTTTATTGGGAATGGAGAGCCAGAACTTCATCACTTCCTGAGGAATTTCTGTGAAATCTGCAGTGAAGGCACTTCAGGGTTTGTGAAGGGGCCTTGGGGACAGGATGTGTCCGGTTTCCATGAAAATGAAAAGTTCTTTCTGCACCTCAGGAGGGGGAACATCCTTCCCAGAGCTCCTGAGCCTCATCCCGACCTTGGGGGAGTTTATAAACCCGGGGCATAAAGGGGCAATATCCTGCCCTGGACACCTGGACATTGTCCCCAAGGTCCTTCCTGCTCTTCCCAGAAACCCAGAGGAAATCTGTGTTATAGCATGGAAATGAATCAATCTGCACTAAGTCATGGAAAGGAAGAAATCTGTTTGGTATCATGGGAAGGAGGAAATCTGTGTTATATCACGGAAATCTCTTTGGTATCGTGGGAAGGAGGAAATCTGTGTTATATCATGGAACTCTCTCTTTGGTATCCTGGGAAGGAGGAAATCTGTGTTATATCACGGAAATCTCTGTTTGATATCACGGGAAGGAGGAAATCTGTGTTGTATCACGGAACTCTCTCTTTGGTATCGTGGGAAGGAGGAAATCTGTGTTATATCACGGAAATCTCTTTGGTATCGTGGGAAGGAGGAAATCTGTGTTGTATCACGGAACTCTCTCTTTGGTATCGTGGGAAGGAGGAAATCTGTGTTATATCACGGAAATCTCTGTTTGATATCACGGGAAGGAGGAAATCTGTGTTGTATCACGGAAATCTCTCTTTGGTATCGCGGGAAGGAGGAAATCTGTGTTGTATCACGGAAATCTATTTGGTATCGTGGGAAGGAGGAAATCTGTGTTATATCACGGAAATCTCTTTGGTATCGCGGGAAGGAGGAAATCTGTGTTATATCACGGAACTCTCTTTGGTATCGTGGGAATGAGGAAATCTGTGTTATATCATGGAAATCTCTTTGGTATCGTGGGAAGGAGGCTCTCAGGGCATTTCCTAAGGTTGGGAGATGGACATTCCTAGCTGGCTGCAGCCCGTGCTGTGGGATTGGCTCAGCCCATGCAGCCGTGCTTGGCTGTCAGGCTCCTGGGGATTCCGTTCATTTTTTCCCCTCTTTGCATGGTCTGGGAGCCAAACTGCACCTCAGCCTCAAAAACATGGAATGGGAACTGCACATGGAACAGGCTTCACTAGTCACTGTCGTGCTCCATTCGGAAGCTGATCCAGTTGGGACTAGCTGTAAAACCAGGGAGAACCCGCACCAGATCCTGGGATCAGCAGGATCCCTGTCTGCTTTGAGCTTTCCTGGGAAGCAGAACTGCCATTTATGTGTTGTATTCTCCATGGTGTAAAGAGAAGGAACTGCCCAGGGTGTGCCTGGAGCAGGGTTGGAGGTGGAAAAACAGGACAGCAAGCACTGGGAGAATACAAGCCACGTCAGAACAGCCCCTTTGTGCCCGAAGTTGTGTTTGTCTGTCCTGAGAGCTCCTCTGGAGGGAGGCTGCCAAGGATTCCCTCAGCTCCCAGCTCCAACAGCTCCCGTGTTCAGTGCATCCCAAGCTCTGTTTTATTGCACTTCAAACCCACTTTGTTTGCAAAGTAGGAAAAGCTGTCAGAGGCCATTAATCCAAACAGAATTTAATCTCTCAAACAGCATTTACTCAGGCAGAGCTGCTAAATCTATATATTAAAAAACTGTTGACAATTAATTAAAATGCTTCGCCGCCGAAGGGGGAGTGGGGCTGCTCGGCAGGGCCCTGCCAGGTGGAGCCACAGCCTCTCCCTGGGACACACCTGGGCAGGCTCGGAGGGAGAACAGCTGCCTCCCTGAAGGAACTGCTGTGCTGGCAGCTCTGCTGCAGCCTGGCAGCGGCGTGACTGGAGGGACAGCCAGGGGAGCACGGAGCATCAGGCAGACGGTGCAGAGCATCCCAGGCTTTCACACTGCAGAGCTTGGAGAAGCTGAGAGAGGAGTCCAGGAACACCTGGATGTGAGATGACAGAGTCCTAGTGTTGGATTTTAGGGAAAGGTTCTTCCCCCAGCCGGTGCTGGGCACTGCCCAGGCTGCCCAGGGAATGGGCAGGGCCCCGAGGCTGCCAGAGCTGCAGGAAATGTTTGGACAATGCGCCCAGGGATGCCCAGGGTGGAATTGTTGGGGTGTTCTGGGCAGGGCCAGGACTGGGATGATCCCTATGGGTCTCTCCAGCCCAGGATATTCCAGGATTCTGGTGTAGGCATGAGAATTTCCTGGAAGATGGGTTTGGGGACATTGCTGAGAAGCACAGGCCATCCGTGGTGGACATGAGCAAGAGGGAGGTGACCTTTGCAAGTGGCAAAAGAAGATCTCCATGGCTGTGTGCTTGTCAGTACAGGGATCAATTTTTCCCCGTTGGCCCGAGGTGTGTGACATTTCCCTGAAGTCCGGGTCAGGATTATTTTCCTTTCCTCTAAGACAGAAGCAGTTATGGAATTATTATTGCCCACACTGTGATGACAAAATGCTGCTGTCTAAAAGACCAAAGATCAGAAGATTACAAAGATCAGAAACCTCCAAAAATTGAGGCTGCAATGCTAAAGCAATAAACGTGTCAGGAGAGTGCAAGAGCAGGCAGAGAGGGCACAAAATCATGGAATTACAGAATACTTGAGTTGGAAGGAAGATTTAAAGGCCATTTAATCCTGAGCCCTGCAATGAACAGGTACCTCAGGTTACCCGTAGCCCCATCCAAAGCTTCTCCCCTTTCCTCTTGGGGCAGAAAGCAGTGACAGGGCAGTGACACAGAGCAGTGACAGAGTCTAAGCCTAGAGCTCCCCGAAGATATCCAAGAGGACTTCAGGCCCAGCTCTATTTTATCCCCAGAGCTCCTGAGTAACAACCCAGATCCAGGAGCAAACACTTTTCTATCTCCTGTGTCCCATTTTTTTCTCCCTTTCTCCTCAGTGACTCCTTGAAGTCTCTGAGCAGGGAGGTGACCACAGAGGGTGACCCAGAACACTTCATGTCCCAGTTCCCCCTTCTGGGTGGTTTTCCAGCTGCATTCCCAGAACTGAACTCTGCCCTTTGGAGCCCTCGGTGAGGGGATCCCAGCTGGGCTCTGTGAGGAGGAAATCTGCACTGCTCCCCAGAGCAGGCAGCTCATTAGAGCTCATCCAGGGTTCACTTCCCATTGGGAACTGCAGTAGGAAAGGATTTACATAAATCATAAAATCCTGGAATATCCTGAGCTGGAGGGACTGGGATCATCCCAGCTCCTGGCACTGCCCAGACCCTCCAACAATCCCACCTGTGCATCCCTGGGAGCATTTTCCAAACATTTCCCGGAGCTCTGGCAGCCCCAGGGCCGTGCCCATTCCCTGGGCAGCCTGGGCAGTGCCCAGCACCGTCTGGGGGGAGAACCTTTCCCTGATCTCCACCTAACCCTCCCCTGGCAGAGCTCCTTCCCTTCCCGGGGTCCTGTCCCTGTCCCAGAGCCGAGGTCGGGGCTGTCCCTCGGGAGGAGCTGCAGCCCCTGCGGAGCTCTGCCCTCAGCATCCTCAGCTGGCCATTCCAGGTGCCCTCGGCTGCTCCTGCTCGGCACCCTCCAGCTCCCTCCCCGTCTTTGCACGGCAGATGTGACCCCATAAAAACACCGTGTCTGAGCCCAGCTTCTCCTTGCAAAGCAACATCCCTCACACATCCAGCGTGGGGAACCAGCCCAGAGCCTCCCCAACGGGCTCTGCCTTCAGGATTCTCTGACAAGCACTGGGATTACCTTCCTTTCCTTCTCTGCTTTCCCAGAAAATTGGCAGGACCTGAAAACGAGCGCATCTTTCTCTTTGGAAATTTGCCCTCCAGCTGGCAAACAGCGATTGATTTTGTTCCTGGGGCTTGTAGGAAGCTGAAATGGGAACAGCTAATTTTACTATTAGCACCAATTCCTGCTCATGACCACCTTTTCCTGCCCAAACCTCTGCTGGACCAGCAGCGGGGAGGGGGAGAGCAGCTGGGGGAAGCGGCGCTGGGGGTTTTCCTGCAGGGGGCTGAGGAGCTTTCTCGTGGGCTCTGTACAGAGACCAGCCGCGCTGCACTTTGATTTTGAAACGAGAATAACTGCTCCTAAAATTGATCTTTACAGGCTTCAATATTTCCCCCATCACATTATGCTTCTTCCAGCTGTGTCTTTTTACAGCCTAAGACAAATGACTGAAGCATCAGCCTAATACAAAGCAGATTTTTCAGATCGGGGATGTGTTGTCTCTCCGTGCACACGGGGCCGCATCCAGCGTGTCAGGCAGGACGTTTTCATTTGGAGGGATCTGGTTTTAAGCGGCTGAGCACTGTGATTATTATTGAACGAACTGACACGCAGAGAATGTCTGCCTGGAGCTGCTCTGTCCTGCTGTCAGCCCCTGCCACGGGAGGGGAAGCAGCGCAAACCTCCGAACCTCATTAAAAAACCCAGCTCAGGTTTTTGATGAGGTTTGGGGAACTCTCAGAAATGCTGAGTCCTCCCCGCCCTTATCTCGGAGCGGGATAATCCCTCTGAGGGTGCAGGGAGACAATTAAGCTCATTAACATCTCCTTTCTTAAGAAGAGGAAGTGCCAGCTGCTCGGATTGAACCACAGAGCAGCAGCCAATTAGCCAGAGAGGCTTAATCACCTCTAATCAGCCCCGAGGGTGCAGGCACAGGGAGCCCCTGGTGGCAGTGGCACTCACTGGTCACCGCCAATGGTCACTGCGAAAGAGTCCTGGACGCCTGAATTTACCTTCTTTAATTAATGTCTCTTCTAAACGAGCTCGTACAGCACGATCAGCACTACCATTCCCCGGCAGGATTAATTGTTGCGATCATTCTCGCTCCTCACAGGGAGATTTGTGGCCTTTGGAGGATGTTATTTCTCAGCTTTTGTCAATAATGTCCGGGCTTGCTGGCACTTCTGCTCTTCCAAAGCCTCGACATGGAAATTCCCTAAATTCTCCTTCAAGCCAGAAGACCAAAACCACCAAAAAGGCTTCCCTTTAATGCTGCTTTTATTCGAACATACACCGAGGTCACTTTGGAAATGCAGAACGCTCAGATCCACCAGGCACGGCGGGGTTTTAATCAAGGGGCTCGAAAACAAATCAGACTGAAAATTTGGGGAATCAGATCCCAGCCAGCTCCTGACGGACCCTTGTGACAGGGAAGAAGCTGCTCCAACCCTGGAGGTTCCTCTGGGAGCGGGAGCTCTTCAGATCCTCTGGCAGTACCAGGGGAGGAGGAGGAGGGGACATTCAGGGAGAAACAAATGAAAAACCTGAAAGCTGAGGAGTTTCGGATGTGCCGGAGCAGTGGGACAGCACTTGGCAGGGAATTCCTGTGCTCGGGAACGCCAATGGCACCACAGTGGTGCCAGGGGTAAGAAACACATCCCTGGGATCAGCTTTCCAAGTGACATTGAACTCCTGGATACATTTCCCCACGAGGGGTGGACCAGAGGCAGAGGAGGGGCTCTCCAAGGAGAATCCAGGGCTTTCCCAGCCTTGTGGGATCAGCTCTTGTGCTGGGACTGCTGCGTTTGGGGAAATCAGGAACAACCAGCAGCTGATTTCAGGCAATCTTGCATTTGGGAAAAGCAGGGAGAACCTTGAGCTGATTTAAGGCAAACCTCAGGATTCAGCGGGTGTCTGACTATTGAACACTGAAATTTTTTTGACTCTTTTCAGGCCTGACTGAAAGCAGGAGTGTCCTGTTCTTGCTGGGGAAGCGACAATCCCAGAGTTAATTCCTCCTCCTTGGGACAAGGAGCCCAGCTGGGGGTCACAGCCAGCCCAGCACAGATCGATTTGGGACCAAATGAGTCCTCACCTTCCTTTTAGAGGAAAATATGGAAAAACTGGGGCAGTTCAGAAGTGCCCATCTCAAAATTCCCCATTCCTGGACTCCAGGGCTTGATGTCCCTCCCTGCCACATCCTGGGGGTTGAATCCTGGGAGAGCCCTGAGGAGGAAGAGCTTTGGGAGGCCCAAGGAAATCAGAGCCAGAACAGGAAAAGGGAAGCACAGAAAGCCTTCCCGTGCTGCCTTGATGTGGATTTTAAGTGCTTTTACATTGGTTTTATATGGATTTTTAAGGGAATCAGAATTGGCTGCCTGGGTCCCACAGGGTCCTGGGCCCCTGGTTGGTACTTTCAGTCAAAAAATTTGGGAAGAGTAAGAGGTACCCGGGAGCAAACAGTCACAATTCTTCCCATAAACTCCTGGGATGCATGGGAATATGGACACTGAGGCAAAGCCAGTTAATTCCCCAAGAGCTCAGGCAAAACAGCTGCAAAACTCCAGGGGTTTTAAGGCAGGGGAAGATCAAAATGGGGTAAAACTAAAGAATCTTTCAAAATTCCCAGGAAAAGCCAAGACCTCTAGGCAGGATTTGAGCAAGTCTTGGTTCTGCAAAATCACATTTACTGAGAGGAACCTCTGGATTGGCCCATCCTGGAGCTCTGCTCCCGTCACACGAGGGGCCTCTCAGAGAGCAAAACCCACAAGATTTGGAACGATTTTATTTCCCAATTCTTAACTCTGTGTGCTCAAAAACTGGGGAGGAAAGCTGTGCCTTGGCAGCTCCTGGAGCATCTCCTCTTACATCATTTCCCAGGGTGAGCCAGGTCACTTTGTCACACTAGGATGGAAAATTCCACTTTTATCTCTGGGACCTTGGTTCCGTTCATCTGCACACTGCAGGCTTGGCAGGGATGTTTTTTCCCCCTCTTTCTTTCCCAGGATACACAATCAAATCATCCAGAATCAGTATATCAAAAAGATGATGATGCATAAAGCAGCAGCCCATTCCACGAACAATAAAAACAGGTAAAATTCAATATCCAGCACTAGCGAGTCATTCCAGCAGCAGTTCCAGATTTATTGCCTTGTTTATTTATTCCATTGGTGTCAATAAACATCACCGTCCTCTCGTGCTGATGAATTCATCTCTCCTTGCTTTGTTTCTCTTCACTGGAGGGTCTCCAGGAGCCTGGGAATGGCCTTGGGAGGACAGGAGCCACCCTAGGTTTGTGTCCTCAGCGGATCCAGGGATGTGCTGGGGCTGGATCCACGCGTGAAGCACAGAGTGGAGATCCCCCAGGTGATGCTCTGACAGATGGGCAGGGCCTGAGCTGCAGCCTCAGGTGGGGCCCGGGCCGAGCACTCGGAGTCATAAACTCCTGCATCCCTCCCTCCCAAAGGGAAGGGGAGGTTTGGGAACCGCTCTCTCCTGAGCGGGGGTTGGTGGGGGCATTGCAGAGGATGGATTTGGGGTGCTCAGATGTTGTGTGAACATCACCAGCAGTGGAGAACCCCCAAGTTCTGGGGCTCCTCCAGTGCTGGGGGCACCTCTGGGACCCTCCTGGCAGGAGAGACCTGGAGGGGCTGGAGCGTGTCCAGGGCAGGGAACGGAGCTGGGAAGGGGCTGGAGCCCCAGGAGAGGCTGAGGGAGCTGGGAAAGGGGCTCAGCCTGGAGCAAAGGAGGCTCAGGGGGGACCTTGTGGCTCTGCACAACTCCCTGCCAGGAGGGGCACTGAGGGGGGGTCGGGCTCTGCTGCCAGGGAACAGGGACAGGAGGAGAGGGAACGGCCTCGGGCTGGGCCAGGGGAGGTTTACATGGGATATCAGGAAAAATTCCTTCATGGAAAATGTGGTCAGGCACTGGCACAGCTGCCCAGGGCAGCGCTGGAGTCCCCATCCCTGGAAATGTCCCAAAAACCCATGGATGTGACACCCAGTGGTGAATTTTGGGGCAGTTGGGTTTGGTGATCTCAAAGGTCTTTCCCCACCTTGCTGATTCCAAGGCTCCACGGTGAGCAGCTCCCTCCGATTCTCCAGAGTCTCCTGAGTATTTTTAGGAATTGCAGCAGATTTCAGTGAGTCAGCCAAGGACACTGAGGGGCACTGGGCAGCAGGGGAGTTTAAAAACATTAAATTTAAAAGCATTAAAATTTAAAGTTTAAAGAACAGCAACGGCTCCAATCTCGTCCAGTGCAGAGCCAGTGTGAGCACAGATCTTTGGTGGCACATCCCAACATTCCCTGGCAGTGCCCAAGGCCAGGCTGGACAGGGCTGGGAGCAGCCTGGGGCAGTGGGAGGTGTCCCTGCCCACGGCAGGGGTGGCACTGGATGAGTTTTAAGGTCCCTTCCCACCCAAACCATCCTGGAATTCTCTGATTGATGTAGGGAATACAGGAAAAACTCAGCAGGATTTGGAGTGTCACTGGTGGGGATTGGGCCTGAAATGTGCCATAATTCTCTGTCCTTTGGCTTCTTGAAGAACTTCTGGAAAATCCCAGGACCTCTTTGCTGCAAGACCTCACTTGATTAATGTCAGTCCTGAAAGAGAAAGCTCACAGGAGAGCTAAAAAATATGAAATACCCTTTTTTTTTTTTTCGAGAGAGAGCAGCTGGAAAGGATAAATCTGGCGTATCCCAAAGAAGGCTGGGGTGTCAGGCAGGACTCCTGCATTCCCTGCAGAATCAATGCCATAAACTGCCTGTTTCCATCCCAAAATCCCGAGCCCTCAGGCAGGAATTGTGGGTACCCCAGAGCCTGAAAATGTCACAGTCACAACCCCGAATCCCTTAAATTTGCATCCTCCTGGAGAAAACCACGGCAGCTCAGCAGCTGATTCAGCTGGAAAGTCTCCCCCAGTAAGTTATGAGAAGAGGACTGGGAACCTGCATTTTTCTCCTTCCAACCCTTCCTGGGTTGGTTCGTTTGTTTTCTTTTTTGGTGGGTTTTTTTTTTTGTTTGGTTTTTTTTGTTTTTTGTTTTTAATAAAACCCTGTTTATGATGGTGGATAAAACATTCCTGTCATCCTTAATAAAAGCCTTTACTAGCAATGGGAAAGGAGCAGTGAATGGATAAACTGTAAATCAAAGCGCAGCTGGGAAACGGGGCAGTTTAGCAAAGCAGCATTTCTGGGAGCTGCTGATGGCAGGAGATTACATTTTATATCAGAACAGATTTAAATTTAGGGGGAATTAACCCTCCAGCTCCACTGAAAAACCTTCCCAAGGCATCAAGGCTGCTTGAGCACAGAAAGTTGTCACCAGTGGAAGGGAGGTGACAGGAGAAAAGAACTAAAGGGGACAATTTTAATGGAATCTTTCATACAGAAACAAGCCACAAAAATTGTGACTGGATTTTAATTGGGAGGCAAATTTCCTCTGTTCTTTCTTGGGTTTGGGAAGATGAAGTGACAGCATTTCAGGGATCCAAAAGCTGCTTCTTGCTGCAATGGAAACGCTTCCATTTTTAAGTCTTTCTGTAGATGTCAGGAGAAAAATCTTTCTGTTTCTTGACGTTTGGACAGAGCCACGAGCTGGAAGCAGTTGGTGCAAAACAGTTGGTGCTGCTGTACCTTGCAAAAAGCTGCAGGAGCTCTGCTGGGGAGGGACTGAGAGGGGGTTGATCACAAAATATTCCTGCAAAGCCACGTAGAGTCTGAACCCCCAGAAACAACTGAGGGATTCGTGCACTTTAAAGTCAAGACAGGAGCGAGAGCAGAGCTGGGGCTGAAATTCATGACCATTCATTTCCTCCTGGGATCCTCCTCTGTGGATCCTCAGTGGGGAGCGGGGGCAGTGAAAAACCCCCCAGCTCCCACTGCACCCCTGAGGGAGTTAATAAAACACAGAGAAAGTGAAACCCAGTGCCTGAAAAATCCCAGGGATGCTGATTCCAGGGCTGCTGCTTCCCAAGAATCAGGGCTGGCAGCTCAGACACCTGCTGCAGCCGAGGCTTTGCCTCTCAAACAGGAGCTGTTTAAATAATGCTAAGAATAGTAGAGGAGTAGATAAAGATAATGAAGTGCTCCTGTTGGGATCCCTTGGACACGCAGAGAATAAGAATCCAGAGTTATTTTTTAATAAAAAGGGAACTCCTCCTGGATTTGATCTCACTCCCTCCCAAACCTTAACGCAAATACTGTTGTCACTAAATTAAGCTGTGAAGTCTTTCATTAAGCACCACCCTTGGGAATGAAAGATGTTCTTGGAGAGCTGGAGGAAGGAGCAGAGCTCTGAGAACGGAAAAGGCACAGGAATGAAAATATGGAGAAATACATGAGGATATTTAATCCATAAACCAACACAGACACTCCCGGCGGGTCGCAAAAGCAATCACAGCCTCCCAACACAGCCCTGGAGTTACAACCAGGTGTAAAGACAGGGATTGTCTTCGTTAAGTAAAATATTAATGAAGGGAGGGCACAAAGCATTGTAAACACAGAGAGCCACGGCAGTGGCAGCAAAAGGGAATACTTTGGTTTAAGAATCCAGGGATAACTCAGTGAAGTGTCCGGACAAGTGCTCAAAGCATTCCCGCCAGGGTTCACTGGCCACTGCAGATTCCAGGGAATTTTCCCAGATATCTGAGACATTTAAAAGGAAGTTTCCAGCCATAAAACATCTGCAAAGTGGGGGAAAAAATCTGCCCAGAGCATGTCTGTTGTGCCCGGTGTCCGTCAGGGCCTCCGGGGTCCGTGCTGGGAATAATGGGATGCAGCAGGGAAGCATTTGGAGAACATTCAAACCTTTGCCGTGGCAGGATCTGCTTCCAGGGCAGTTGAACTCTGTGTGCAGCCAGGGACATTTGTCTGGAATTAGATTTGCTTCTCCAAACCCCTTTTACCTCCGAGGTGAAATTACATGCCCAGCTATTTCCCTTAAATAGGGGAACATTTCCACTTCCAAAGCTCCGTGTGGCTGCCGGAGTTTTGCCCTCCAATGTAACTATTTATTCCCCTATTCCTGCTTTTTTTGTTTTGAATTGAAAATAGTCTCCATCTCCTGTCTGCTCCTGGCTGGAGCTGCATTGTTCATTGGACATTTATTGGCTTGTCTGGTGCCTTGGCTATTATTCCTCCCTGAGATTTCCCACTTCCTCGAGTTTTTGTTCCTTGACAAAATAACAAAAGCCTCCCTTTCCCTGGCTCATTTTTATCCCTTCTCAGCTTCTCCTTATCACACTCTTTTCTTGTTTCTGTTATCAACAGGCTCGGGCAGGGCCTTCTGTCTGCCCACCCCGAGCCTGGCTCTGGCTGCTCAGCAGGGCTGGGCTCCTGCCAGCCACAATTTCATTTTCTTCTCGTTCCTCCAAGCTGGTCTTGCTGGACTCTGGTGCCCAAACCCATGAGCTGCTGCTCACTAAGTGTAGGAACAGATTCCAAATTCCAAGTAATCTGTGCATTAATTACTCCTGGGAGCAGCCCAGCTCTGGGTAAACCTGAGCCTTAGAGGGATCCCCATTTCCTTCAGCTGCATTGTTTCAGAATCATGGAATCTCCTGAGCTGGAAGGGACCCACTGGGATCATCCCAGCTCCTGACCCTGCACAGACCCCCCAACAATCCCACCCTGGGCATCCCTGGGAGCGTTTTCCAAACATTTCCTGGAGCTCTGGCAGCCTCGGGGCCGTGCCCATTCCCTGGGGAGCCTGGGCAGTGCCCAGCACCCTCGGGGGGAAGAACCTTTCCCTAAAATCCACCAGAAACCCCTCCAGACACAGCTCCTTCCCTTCCCAGGGTCCTGTCCCAGGGAGCAGAGATCGGAGCTGTCCCTGATCAGTCTCCCCTCCGTTTCCTCTTCTCCAGCTGAACATTCCAAGCGTTCTCATCCTCAGCTTCCCCTGGAGCCCCTTCCCCACCCTCCTGCCCCTCCTTTGAACATTCCCCAACAGCTTGCAATCTTCCTTACCCCGTGCCACCCAAACTTCCCATCCCCTTGTGCCCTGTCTGCCCTTTGCGTGTCAGATTCCGGCCAAAATGAATGGGCAGAGCTCTTACAAACAGAGAAATTCAATGCAGTTGGATTGCTGCCAGCTGGGAGAGGAGCTGAGCTCCACCTTGCAGGTCAGCAACCCTCCGGGGACTCCAGGGGCAGGGCAGGCGGAGCCCTTGGGATGCTTTTCCCAGTGCCAGGCAGCCCCTGGGACTGAGGACTGAACAGCTTCGGGCTGAAGTGGCCCCAGCTGATACCTCGTGCCTGGCTCAATATAGCGAGACACAGACGTCACATCCACATTTATCCCCCAAATGTTCGTCTGCCAGGCCCTTTGGGTGGTATTTGCCCTCATTCTGAAATAAAGGAGACAATCACATCTTGCTCTATTTTTTATTTTTTTTTTAATGGGAAGCATTGCGCAGTTTGGCTACCAAAATAGAGAGTTCTGTATTCCCACATGCATCACCTGATGGAGAAATGTGGAAGAGTTGGAGATGCCTGTTCTTTAATTAAATGGTCAAATCGATGGCAGCCTGGGAATGCTTTGAGGCATGCAGGGAGCTGAGCTCCCCTCGTGCTGTTCCTGCTCCCCTGCTCCTGAAGCCACCAGAGGAGTGTGAGGGTGACACACCCAGCCAGGCACAGGGACACTTCTAACACGGGGAAAATCCATCCTCAGCCCTCTGGCCGGGACCTGGGGGGCTGGGAAAGACAGGACCTCCCCAGGAGGCTCAGGGAGGGTGACCAAGAGTCTCAGTGGCTCATGGAGGGAATGGTTTGGTCCCCATTCGGGCACTAAAGTCACATCTCTGTCTACTCAAAACTCACTTGGATTCCTGCACGTGAGAACAAAGGAGATTTATCCCAGTCCCAGAAGGTCCTGCCTGGAGGAGTCTGTTTTTTCCATCTGATTTAAACTGAACCTCAGGGAACTGCTTCAAAATCTGCCCTGCTCTGAATCCTGTGGCGGAGTGGGCAGGATCCACCCGGGATCTTCAGGCATTTCATAGCTCTGCAAAGCCTCCTTTGCCTCCTGCCTGGAACATCAGGGACAATCCCTGAGCGTCTCCCCGTTCCCTCTCCCCCCTCTGGTTCCCGTCCAGCTGAGGGTGGCAGGAGCCCCGAGACCCCTCCTTGTGTGGGGGTCCCAAAGGGACCATGGGCAGATCTGAGCTCCCAGCTCACCCCTGGAACAGAAACCCCCTCCTTTAGGGATCCCAAAGGGATCATGGGCAGATCTGAGCTCCCAGCTCACCCCTGGAACAGAAACCCCCTCGTTTAGGGATCCCAGTGGATCATGGGCAGATCTGAGCTCCCAGCTCACCCCTGGAACAGGAGCCTCACACTGGCACCCGTGGCTGAGAAATTGTCACCCTGAACCAGCTCTGCCACAATCCTGATTTTCAAAGCCCTGCAGTCACCTCCTGGTCCCAGAGCCACTTGTGGGCTTTCATTCCTTCAGTTCCTCTGGGGAGGGACCCAAAATCCGAGCAGGAGGGCAAAGCAGGGAGGAGTGGAGTTCCCAGCTCTTTTGCTGGGGGTGTCACACTCCAGGCCCTATTGTGGGCACAGGGAGCAGGCAGCACGTATGGAGCTAAAAACACCCTGGGACTGTAATTAATGTTTTGACAGCCTGATAGTGCAAATGATCTGATAATTACAGAGCAGCCTCATTAATTGAATGGTCAAAATCACTGTATATAAACATCCCTCTCTGCTAGAGCTGTGGCTCTCTGTGCTCCTTGTCCCAGGGCTGGCAGAACCGGATCCTCCCGAGGGATCCGGACAGCTCCAATCCCTTCTCTGGGATGGACACTCCCCAGGGATGGCAGAGTTTGAATTCCATCCCTTTTTCTCTTCCTGGGGGTGAAGATGGGATGGACACTCCCCAGGGATGGCAGAGTTTGAATTCCATCCCTTTTTCTCTTCCTGGGGGTGAAGATGGGATGGACACTCCCCAGGGATGGCAGAGTGCGTGGGAGTGATTTTGTGATCCGACTGAGCAGCACAGGATGAAAAGGAGTTTATTGCCTTTTCTTTGGTACCACAGGCACTGGAGCAGGTTAATCACAGCCCCAGATGGGTACCTTGATATCACAGCAGGGCAGGATTAAGGTCATTGAAGTGTCTTGTAAACAGATTCATTTCAGCAGCTAGAAATTGGACTTATCTTTGGAATAAAATGATTGAAACACGAAATCACGGAGCGGTTTGGGTGGAAGGGACATGAAAAATCATCCAGTGCCACCCCTGCCATGGCAGGGACACCTCCCACTGTCCCAGGCTGCTCCAAGCCCCAGCATCCAGCCTGGCCTTGGGCACTGCCAGGGATCCAGGGGCAGCCACAGCTTCTCTGGGAATTCCATCCCAGGGCCTCCCCACCCTCCCAGGGTGGAATTTCTCCTGAACATCCACCTAAATTCCCCCAGTTTCAGTTTGAACAGGGAGGACCCAGCTCCCTTTGGGAAATGGGTGCAGTGTTCCCCAGGGTAATGAAGGGCAGGAAGCTGCCCCACGGCAGCTCCACGGGATCCAGGCTTTCCCACAGCCACCTCTCCCACCTGGAGGTTCATTTGCTTTCCATGAGCCGCTGCTGAGCCCTGCAGAGCCCCTGTGCAGGGCTGTGCTCAGCTTAACCCGTGATGGATGGGGGATATAAAGGTGATGGATTAAGTTGTTAATTATGCAATTACAGGGAAGGTGGAACAGGGTGCTGGTTAAAAGGAAAATTACTTTGCAGGCCGATACCAGCTCCTGGAGCAGAGGTGGAAAACGCAAAGTTAGGCAATGCAGGGCTCTGTCTGGAGCAGGATCCCTTGAAAACCTATCCAGAGTAATTCCAGTGGGGCTGCGGCTGGCTGAGGATGGAGAGCTGGATATTTTCATTTCATGGCCAGAGCTACACTCTCCTGTTTATCCACGGGATCCCTGGGCTAATCCTGCTCAGGGTGGAGGCTCCAACAGGGCAGCTGCTCTGAGCCCCTGCTGCGGAGGCAGAACGGGAGCTTTGATTGAAACATGGAGTCATGGAATGCCCTGAGCTGGAAGGGACCCACAGGATCATCCAGGCCGGCTGCAGCCCCAGCAGTCCCGCCCTGGGGCAGGGCTGTCCAAAGGCTCAGTGTCCTCCGTGCAGAGCTGTGAGCCAGGCACAGCTGGCACAGCACAGGACGAGGCCACGGACAGCTGAGGCCACCAAGTGTCCCAGAAGGAGCTCAAGTGCCCGTTCTGGTCGGTGCCACGGATTTTCCAGGTGACTCAGCCACGGCAGGAACAGCTCAGGCATCTGGGTTTCCCGGGAAAGAGAATTTCCCAGCACACCCATGGGCAGTTTTCTGAAGGATGTGCCAACCCAAACATTGCTCAGCTCAGCTGTGGCACCGCTGGCCAGTCCAGCACACACTGGGATGCAGAAGCAGCCGGCATCTCACTGGGAAAGGTTTCCCAGAGCAGCTGTGGCTGCCCCTGGACCCCTGGCAGTGCCCAAGGCCAGGCTGGACACTGGGGCTGGGAGCAGCCTGGGACAGTGGGAGGTGTCCCTGCCCATGGCAAGGGGTGGGAATGGATGATTTTTATCCTCCCTTCCAACCCAAACCATTCCATGATTTTGTGATAAATCCCACAGCACTGGCACGGGGGAGAAATAGGTATTACTTCGAACACAATTTAAAAAACTGAACTTGTGCATAACGCAATTTTTTCACAAGGAAGCCACAAACCCTGAGGTGCTGCTGTCATCCAAGAGGTGGGAAAATCCTGGAGCAGAAGCGTGGCCCAGGGAACACAGGGACACCCAAAAATAAGGGATGAGGGATCTGGTAGATGCTAAATGAAATGCAGGGCAGGATTCTGCAGACGGGGCCCAGCAGACAGGGAGAAGGCAGGAATGGATCCCAGCTCAAGCCACGGGAGAGCTGGAACAGCTGCTCCAGGAGGAGAAACTCAGGAGACTTCAGTTGGAATCCTCATGATTCCTGTGGAAATGGGGCAGAGGGAGCACCAGGGAGAAAATCAGGGGAAGGGAGGGGCTGATGGGCTGGAAATTCCTGAGCAAAGATGTTCCTCACCTCCAGCCCCGAGCCCTGAGCCCTGTCCTGCAGGGCTCTGCTTCCAAACAAAAAATTCCTGGGAGGAATCTTAATAAACCTGATTTAGATTGGGGTTTCCTTAGTTTTTGGTTGTTTTTTTTTTGCTTTGTTGTTTTTTTTGGTTTGTTTGGGTGGTGGTGGTGGTGTTTTGGGGGTTTTTTGTGGGTTTTTTTTCTCCTTGTTTTTTGGGTTTTTTGGCTGGTTGGTTGGTTTGGGTTTTTGTTTTTATTTTTGTGGTTTTTTGGTGGGGGGGGGGGTCGTGTTGTTGTTTTTTTTTTTTTTTGTCCCAGTGATTTCCTTTCACCTCCAGTATCCATAGATGAGTGGCCCAAGTCTGATTTCCTCACCTAAAGCCCCTTCAAAGGGTGATCCACGTTCCCCATCCCTCCCTCCCGGATTTCCCTGCTCCCTGCACGAAGGGCAGAGCACAGACGATGCCTCCAAGGCCTGGCCTTCACGAGAGATGGGATCTGGGGGTTTTTTTTGGCACCACTGAGCCCATCTGAGAACAGAGGATTCCCCTTTCCCTTTTTCCCAGCTGTTCCAGCCCCTGAGGCTGCTCAGCCATAAAACAGCCCCAGTATCAAAATCCAACCCCCTGAGGGCCCCAAATCAGCCCAAAAAATCTTTGGTGCATCCAGGTTTTCTCCTGGAAATCAGCACTTGCAGGCACAGCTGGATCGACCTGGCCACTGGATCAGGGGAAGGGAGATTTCCAAGCTGTGGCTTCAAAAAGCGGGACATGGGAAGTGCAGGACTTTTGAGCAATGGAGTGCCAGGAGAGCCAGGGAGATGGTCCTGAGATTTATGGACAGCATGGGCTCGCCAGCCCCTGCTACAGCTTCGGAACTTGTGGAAAGTCTTATTTATCAACCCCCGGGAAAGGACAAATGCAGGACCAGGCCATGACAGATAATAATTCAACGTGCTGGGTGAATCTCCAGCGAGTGGCATTTTTCATTTCACTCCTGTGTTTGCAGAGAACTTGGCACTGGTGTTGTTTTCATTTAATTTCTCTGTTTGTAAGAGCTCTGCCCATTCATTTTGGCTGGAATCTGATAAGCAAAGCGAAGGGAAGACAAGGCACATATTGTTCTCGAGGCAGGGAAGCTGAAAAGAAAATAGATTTTATTATCAACTCAAATATTGACTGGGTGTCGCGAGGAGGGAGGCAGGGAGGGAAAACTTGCTCCAGAGGTAACCTCGTAAGAAACCCAGAATCCCGGGCTGCTGCTGGCAAGTCTTTATCTTCTGGATTCCTGCTCTGATGAATCAAGTGTCGAAGTGGGAAATGGAGTCTGCACTGTGCAAATGTCACTGCTGGGAGAGGGCAGAGGCACAGCCACGGAAAGGGGGTGGCTTGGGGCTGAAGGAGGGGAAATTCAGCTTGAATTTTGGGAAGGAATGGTTCCCTGGGAGGGTGGGGAGGCCCTGGGATGGAATTCCCAGAGCAGCTGTGGCTGCCCCTGGGTCCCTGCAGTGGCCAAGGCCAGGCTGGAGCAGCCTGGGCCAGTGGGAGGTGTCCCTGCCCTGGCAGGGGTGGGATGGGATGTAAGGTCCAGCCCAACCCATTCCATGATTCTGACGTGTCTGGGATGCGGCCAAAGGTCCCCAGCCTGGTGCTGCCCCATCCCAGAGGTTTCCACACGGGATAAGGTGACAGCCAAGGGGGAGAGGGTGCCTGTCCCAGGGCTCAGCACACAGGAAAATGGGAAGAAGGGAAGTGCTGGAGAACGGGGTGAAAACTGGGAGATGAGCAAGGACACGGAGGGGAAGGAGGGGAAATGCAGAAGGGAGGAGGGTGGAGCAGAGCTGGAGGAGACACAGGAACTTTGTTTGCTGTGTGGGAGGATGAGTGATGGGCCCTGGTGTGGGAAAGCAGGGCCTGAATGCAGAGCTGAGCTGCAAACACAATAATGACACAAATTCCAGGGAAAACGTAGTGTTTCATGTAAAACTGATGTTTCCTCATAAACCTTTATTTATCCAAAAAAATGAAGAGCAATCTCCGAGCCATGTAGGAGCATTTGTCACCTGGGAAGGTGCAGGCAGGAGAAAGGGCTGGTTATTCAAATCAATTATATTCAGATTATTACTGAGACCAAGCTCTGTGGGAGTTCTACAACCCCAAACAAGCAGGAGCTTTCTCTGGTTTTAAAAACGAGCACATCTTGAAGCCCTACAGAGCTGCAGGGAAAAGAATTCCATCTCCTGGCCTGTCAGGCTTTGTGACATATATATATATATATATTTAACACAGAAAACAGGTGTAGATGTGGTTAAGAATTTAAGGAGGCTCTGTGCCATGGTTCTGGTGGCTTTTAAACCTCTATTTGTCAAGGGTGGACAGAGAAGTTGCCTACAAAAACAAAGAATAACATCCCTTTCCCACGTCAATGCCTTGTCCAATTTTTTTTATATTTCCCTCAAGTCTTTGAGGTGCCCTTCACCTCCCAGACAGGGATTTCCTGTCTCTGCTCCCACCTGTAAAACAGGACTGCGATGCCTCCTCCAAAAATTGAAACAAAGCACCAAAGTAACAGCCAGAATAAAAGTTTAAAAAAAGCCCAGTAACGTTTCCCAAAACCATTCCCAAGGTCACGAAGTCAAGCAGTCAGAAATTAAGAGGTGTCAGATTGAAGCTGCCTGGAAAAATCTTCATTTAGCCCTGCTGTGTGTGTGCATTTTAATCCAGCCTTAAATATGGGATCATTCCTGCTCCGGAGGCAGGTCCTGCTCATTCCAGGCTCGGAATAGCCTTGCTCCTGGAACGAGCAGCTCTTCAATATTTCATTGGCTCTCATCGTTCAGCGTGTGGCTCCATGCATTATTTACTGCAGACAGCACTGGGTGCAGAATTATTAATTCCTTACCACCTTCTTCTCTCTTGTGCTTCCCCACCCAACCTTTCTTCTTCCCTGACTTTAATGAATTTATCTGAACAATGCATCCGAGGGGGGAATCAATGAAAACATTGCAGTTTATAGGGGCGGGGGGAATGATGCACAGAAAAAGGGTTAAAGTCAAAATAACCAGGGTTTTGGGGTTGCATTTTGGCTCTCTGGCCTGGCTTGCTCTAGCTCTGGCAGGTTTTCAGGGATCTCTGTTTCCAGAGCACGTTGGGCTGGGGGGATTCTGCCTTGCAGAGGAAAGTGAGAGCCCCAGGGGATTTAGGGCAGGATTCAACTCCCCCGAAAAGCGATCTCAAACCCCACGCTGATTACCCTGCCCTTCCCATGCAGGATAAAGCAAACCAGGAGGCAGACAGCTCGTTTTGGTGAACTCCTGCCATGGAATTAATGAGGAAAGAATCCCAGGGGAGCCTGCAGCCTCATTTGTGCAGAGCTGGGGGAGCGAGCAGGGACAGGGTGGGAGTTCTGGTGGGGATTGGTGCTGGGAGTGGCCACACTCAGCTCCTGCTCAGGGATCAGCCCTTCCATGGAATGACAGGACCTCCTGGGAAGGATCCTTTCCCAGGGATCGCTGGGTGCTGGCTGTGCCCAGGACACCCCAAAAGTGCCCAGTGCCGCTTTTTCAGTGGCCACCTCCTGTGCAAGTCACCTCCTGCTCTGAACATCTGCCACTCACCCGGTCTCTTCAGCGTCTCACATCCGGGCTCTCCTGGATTTAGCCAGTTCTCCCGGAATTCTGCCTCTGAAGACCAGCCTTTGCTCCATGAGGGAGCCTGTCCTATTTTTTGGTGATGGAACAAGCTCCACTACACAGACAATGGGAAACCTGTCCTTAGGGTGGCCTCTGGGACCTCCCAGAGTTGCTGTTTTGGGAAAAATTGGCTGTTTTGGGAAAGACTTGGCGCTTTTGGAATGAGGAATCCGAGGCTGAGCCCCTCAGCATCGTTTAACTCGCCCCAGGGAGTGAGGGAGGCCCCAGCTCAGCTCAAGGGTTCTTTTCACAAAGTCAAAGGCTCCGGCAGGAGGAAATATTTCAGCTGGAAGACAGATTTCCTTCCCAAGGAATTGCCTGTGAGTCACGTATTAGAAAGTTACATTTCTCTCTCGGAGTGCACTGTTTCCATGGGATGAAATCCAGGGGTTTATTCAGCACTTATGGTGGTGCAGGGGGGGTTCTCACTCTCCCCTCCAAGCTGTGCTGCACAGGGGATGAAATTCTTCAGCCCTCACAGGATGGCGGGGGGGGAAAAAAGAAGAAAATTCAGGTTGAACTGAATCCTGAGAAATATTTTTGGATGCTTCAACCAAATGGAAAGAAATCTTCTGCAGCAGGAATGCTGGGAAGTTTATTCCCAGCAGCCACACCCAATTTGCTTCTGGTTTGGTGGGATTCTGCAGGTATTTAATTCAAAATAAACTCCCTTTTAACACTCAGGAACTGAAGGTGTTCAAACAAAAGGTGAAAAAGTCAAATCTCCCACTGGGCAGAACCTGGAGGTGCTGCCAGGAGAGAAGGCCGTGGCAGATCTTGGGGCACTCCTGGGGCACCAAAGCTGGCACGGCCCTCGGGGAGAGAAACCAGATCCAGGGAGAAACCTCCAGTGCGGGACGGGAAAAGAGAGATCAGCTTCGTCTCAGGGTTAAGGTTTACAAGGGTGTGGCTTTCCAGGAGTCTACAGGAGAGCTGCAGAGGGACTTTGGAGAAGGGATGGAGCACCAGGACACAGGGAATGGCTTCAAAGGGCCTGTTTACACACCACATAACAAATCGTTTTTCAGCCTTGTCTGTTTTTTTTTTTTTTATAGTCAGAATGTATTGAATTCCTTCTGCGTTTCATAAAAACTCATTTCCCAAGCTCCCAAATAATTGTATTGCTGCTCACTGTTCCAGCTTCAATTTTTCACTTGACTAAATGCACTTTTCCAAGATTAATCCCATCATTGCCCCATGAGATGTAAAATAACCAAATAATCCCGGGTTTATCTATTTGTGGACCACCCCCCAGGCTTTTTATCCATGGGTTGGGGAGATTCCATGAAAATCTTGGATTTTTGGGGGGGAGAAGTGGGGTTTGATGTCTCTTTCTGGCCAAACTTCATCGTGCTGAGGTGCTTAACGATGAAATGAAGGCAGGGCTGGCCTGGAGGCAGCAATTGCCAGAAGTGTCCCAGTGTCCCCAGGGAATCCCAGCCATGATCACCAGGATCTTTTCCAGGCCTTTAATGGACAAATTCCATGGCATATTTACCTCTTGGTTTGGAAATTCTCGCTCATTAGGGATTCTTGGGATAAAAGCAGCCACTGATGCATCTTTAATGATCCCGGCATTTGGAACAGGAGCTTCCATTGATCGGCTCTGGGGTGTGGCAGGGGGAAGCTGAAACCAGAGGGGTTTCAGGGGCCAATTCCTCCTGTCTCAGGCAAGCAGGAAAGGTCCTGGGTGTGCTCCTATCCACATCCTTCACTCCATGGAATGTTGTCCAGTACTCCAAAAAAAATAAAAGGGAAAAATCTCCCCAGGAGAATCCCAGCCATAATCAGCAGTACCTTCTCCAGGGCTTTAATGGACAATTTCCACAGGATATTTATATCTTGGTTTAGAAACCCTCCCTCGTTAGGAATTCTTGGGGGAGCTCAAGGGATGAGATGATCAGCAGGCACTGATCCATCTTCAGTGATCCCGGCATTTGGAGCAGGAGCTTCCATTGATGGGCTCTGGGGTCTGGCAGGGGGAGGCTGAAACCAGAGGGGGCTCAAGGGGCCAATTCTCCCTCTCTCAGGCACCCATTAGAAAAGTCCTTGGCGTGTTCCTCTCCCACAGCCTTCACACTCCATGGAATGTTGTCCAATGCTCCACAACAAGGGGAAAGGCAGCCCCTGCCAGCGTGGGCTCCAGGAAGAGAGGAGTGTAGGGAGGGAGAGATCAGGGCCATGTCCTGGGACCCCTGTGAAGCTGGAGAACTTGGGAGCATCCTTAGGGCCCTTAGGTGGGGACTGCACCCTACAGAGCAGGACCTGGGAGGGCCCAGAGCTACAATTTCAGGGAAGATCCCAACAAGGCAGAGATTCTGAGAGCAACAAGTGCTCAACCTTCATTTCCAAGTTGTTACTTGTGCTTTAAGTGCAATGTCAGAAGGCGTTTGGTGCCAAACCCAGCCTCCAGGGCATCCTAGGGAGGGGGAAGGAACCAGGGTAGGAGCCAGGCTGTGAATCCAGACAGGAACTTAGCAGGAAATTTGGAGCAGAGGATTCAATCAATAAATCTCAGCTCATCCCAGCTGATGGAGATCATTCCCCTGGTGGGATCCTGTTGTTTCCTGGAGGCTCCCAGCTGGTTTGGGCAACTCTTCCTCAAAGGAGATGGAATGGATTTGCCTGCAATGCCTTGATCTGAACCTTTCTCCGCTCCACACTGCAGGAATCATTGAAGACGCTTTACAGGGGTTGTATCCATTGGAGGTGCTCTCTCCAAGCAGATTTTCCATGCAGGGATCCGTGTGTGAAGGATCTGCTGGAGATCCTCTGACCTTTGCTGTAACCATTGAATTGTGCCCTGGCTGCAGCCAGGTTCAGAATTTGTTTTCCTCTTGCTGTTGCCCTGATTTCCCCCTTCTGTGTGTAATGGGAATTTCCTGCCACCTGCCCCAGGAATTACAGCAGCGAGGGAAGGTTTCCCATCAATATCAGTTTGTTGGTTCCTGTAATTCCCTGTAAAGCTGCCTGGGAACACGGAGGAAATGACCTGGTGTTTCTCGCAGCAGGACGGGATAGTGCTGGGAAGGAGCTAATGCTGGGAACAGCAGCGAGATCCCTCTTCTCCCTGAGCCAGGAGTGCTGAAGCAGCGGTGCTGAACACAGGGAGTGCAACCCACGAATCCCCGTGTCATTCCAGTTTGGCCATCGAGCCTTTGGAAATGAATCCTCTGTCCATTCCAGGAGCTGAGCTGCGGCAAGCACAGCCGGCAGGGCTACGGGAGGCTTTCCCAGGAGAGCTCCGTGAGTACAACCCGGAATACCCGGGGAACAAATGAACACAGTCAGCCAGAACAAGGCTCCTTCCGCTCCTGCTGCCCTGTTCCAGCCTAAGGCGGCTCACGGAGAGCTCCGATTCCATTTATTCCCCTGGCTGACCCACAGCCTGCTTTACGAGCTTTCCTCCGCTTTTTTTCACCTCAGCTGAAGAATGATTTCAGGTTCTTGCCCCTGCTGTAGTGTTTGGGAAGTCATTCCAGGATATCATTCCATTGTGACTTGGGGGGGTTTTTTTTCTGCCTTCCAGTGTAAATTTATTCATGGCCACTTTGACGTTATTGGAGCGTTATCCTCTAACTTAAATATTCATTTTTTGTTGTTATTTACCTACCCAGTGTGTTTTAAAGAGCCGCTGGGTTGACTCCAAACCTTTATTTTCCTGGATTAAACAGTCCTGGGAGCTTCTGGAGCCTTTGCAGCCTGAGAGCTGCTCCCTCAGCACTGGGATTTTCACTCTGGGTGTTCCAGCAGTGGCACTTGAGCTCTGAACTCACATCAGCCACACAGCCAATAATGTAAAAAACAACAAATCTATCCCATTCTTCATTATCCCGGAGCATCCTCCAGTCCTGCCTTAATGGCTCTGCCTTTATTTGATAATTCTGTCAAAAAAGGACTTGATTTTATTTAATTGATTCATGAATTTGTCTGTTTTCTCCTGAAAATCCAGAGTGGATGGCAGAGAGCCCCAGGGACAGTCAGCTCCCAGGAGTTTCACCTCTGGATGCAGGAGGGAGGGAAAAGGGGCTGTTCCCTCTGGGTTGGGGTTTCCAGGGGTTTTACATCCCCTCTTCTACTGCTGGGAAACCCCAGCCCCATCCCAGCCCCATTCCCTTCCCCATCCCTTGCTCCCAAAGATCTCCTGAGCTCTACATCATTCCAAGTTTTCATTTATTGCTCCAGAGCTCCCAGGGAGCCCAGTGCCTGTCTGAATGCCTGGGAATTCTCTGGGAGAATTTTCCGTGGATTCCTTGGTGCCTTTGCGGGGAGGGAGCGTGAGCTGTGCTTCCAGCTCGAATTAAGCAGGAAAATGGGATTTTTGGTCCCACCTGCAAGCAGAGCTTCCCTGAATTCCTCAATTTGTGAAGCCTTTTTTTTTTCCCAGTTCCTGCCATCCCTCCTCTCCTGCCCTTCCCTGCCCAGGAATTATTGATGGGAATTCTGCAAATGGAGCTGTGCTGTTTCCAGCTAATAGAGCTCCAATCACTGGCACTGCCCCATTAGAGAGGAAACTTCCCCAGTAAATTACACCCAGGCCATAAATGGGAGCAGTTCCAGGGGTTTTACGGCTCCATAAAACCCTGGAAGTTTATTGCTGTTGAACAAACACGGAATCCGATTTTTAAAGCTGGATATGAGACCCCCAAAAGGTCCAGAATCTGCATTTCCCTTCAGACCCACTGTGGAAATTATGAAGAGTCTTGAACCATTAATAAACCCAGGGCTTCTGCCTGGAAGATGTCCCAGCTGGGCCAAAAACACCAGGAAATATCAAAATTCAGTGGAACAAAGCGAAGTCTCCCGTTTAAAATTCTCTTTGTCTACAAAGAGGTCCTGTGAGAACTTTAATAAAGAGCGGAAAAGCAAAGATGGTTTGGACTTCTTAAATCCAGCCTGTGCGACAGGGAAGCAAAAGGGGATTTCTTTTTTCTATTTCATGAAGAGCAAGCTGCTAAAATAGGGCAAAAACAAACACAGCCAGGCTAAGGTGAAACATTTAGTGTGGGGTTGTTGGCCTGATTTCCCAGGAATTGTAAAGCCATTGGAAAAAAACCTGATTGTCTAAGGGTTGGGGGGATTCCTCTGAGGTGAGCTGAGCTGATCTCTGAGCTCTGCCCTGCAGGGATTAGTGGGACATCACCGGAGTGGAGGCAGCACAGGGAGTGGGATCAAAGCCCAGATCCAGGGTTCCTTCTTTCACTTCCTCTGCCCCTTATTGTGGTTTTTACTCCCTCCTTTCCCACTTGAAGCCAGCCTGTGCTGAGCGAGCTTGGAAATGCTGGAGCTGCTCCAGGGCTGTGTTCTTCCCCTCTTTTTTTCCAGGGATAGCCAAGGCCTGGGACATTGAGTTTGTTCTCCTGGCACACACAGTGCTGGGAGCAGAGGGAGCAGGGAAAACCCTCAGGGAACGAGGGCCTGGTGGCCCCTTTGGTGGCCTGGTGGCCCCTTGGATGGGCTGGTGGCCCCCTGGATGGGTTTTTGGCTCCTTAGATGGATTTTTGGCTCCTTGGATGGGTTTTTGGCCCCTTGGATGGGCTGGTGGCCCCTTGGATGGATTTTTGGCTCCTTGGATGGGTTTTTGGCCCCCTGGATGGGCTGGTGGCCCCCTGGATGGGTTTTTGGCTCCTTAGATGGATTTTTGGCTCCTTAGATTGGTTTTTGGCCCCTTGGATGGGCTGGTGGCCCCCTGGATGGGTTTTTGACACCTTAGATGGATTTTTGGCTCCTTGGATGGGTTTTTGGCCCCTTGGATGGGCTGGTGGCCCCTTGGATGGATTTTTGGCTCCTTAGATGGATTTTTGGCTCCTTAGATTGGTTTTTGGCCCCTTGGATGGGCTGGTGGCCCCCTGGATGGGTTTTTGGCTCCTTAGATGGATTTTTGGCTCCTTAGATTGGTTTTTGGCCCCTTGGATAGGCTGGTGGCCCCCTGGATGGATTTTTGGCTCCTTAGATGGATTTTTGGCTCCTTGGATGGGTTTTTGGCCCCCTGGATGGGCTGGTGGCCCCTTGGATGGGTTTTTGGCTCCTTAGATGGATTTTTGGCTCCTTGGATGGGTTTTTGGCTCCTTAGATGGATTTTTGGCTCCTTGGATGGGTTTTTGGCCCCCTGGGTGCCCTGCTGGCCCCTGGGATGGCCAGGGCCAGGGGGCCCAGGAGGTTCTTTGAGCTCCCCCCATCCCTTTGTCTGTCTGGGCCCACTTCTGGGGGCACGGCTGAGTTTTCCCTGCCTAAGCCAGCAATTAACACCAAGTTTAATCTTGGCACAAAGGCCTATTTTCCTTCCACCCTCAGCTCCCTTCTGTCACTTTTGGAGCCTCTGGCATTCCAGATCCCTTTTCTGCATTTTAAGGAGTTTTTTTAGCTGCTCCACCCACCCCTGGGCTTGCTGGAGGAGTTGAATTTTTCCCTTTTCTCCTGACGGAATCACAAATCCCTTCTGCCCCAGCCTCTCATCAGCCACCTTAAACCAGACTTTGTGCTGCTTGGAACCTGCTTAACCTTTAATTCCTCTTTTTAAATCCCTTCACCTCATTCCCAGCTCAGACAAAGCCGTGAAAGATGGTGGGAAAAGGTGGAAAGGGGGCCTTTGGTGTCCTTTGGATTCCTCTCCCTGCTCCGGATCCTCTGGAGGGGTTTCTGATGGGACTCGTTAATTTTGCTCAGGCTAAAATGATGAGGGAGCTGCAGGAATTGATGTGGAAGGAGGAAAATCTATTTTTATCCCAAAATCTCTATTCCTGTGTGCTTAAACCAACCCCTGGTCGTTTGTGGTCGTTAAGCAAAGGAGATCAGTCCTGGGAGAAAGGGCTGGGAGGAGGCTCTGGAGGGCTGAGGGCTGGAAGGGCAAATTTCCGTGGAGATTTCTGGGAAGAGTTTGTGCAGAGCAGCGGTGGGAAATGAGTGAGGCAGGGAGAAGCTGCTCCCCGTGGCCTTTGGGCTCTGGGACCTGAATGGAAAATGTGGAAGGGTTCAAGACCATGGCAGGAGAGACCTGGAGGGGCTGGAGCGTGTCCAGGGAAGGGGCTGGAGCCCCAGGAGAGGCTGAGGGAGCTGGGAAAGGGGCGCAGCCGGGAGCAAAGGAGGCTCAGGGGGGACCTTGTGGCTCTGCACAACTCCCTGCCAGGAGGGGCAGTGAGGGGGGGTCGGGCTCTGCTGCCAGGGAACAGGGACAGGAGGAGAGGGAACGGCCTCAGGCTGGGCCAGGGCAGGTTTAAATGGGATATCAGGAAAAATTCCTTCATGGAAAGGGTGGTCAGGCACTGGCAGAAGTGCTCAGGAGCATCACTCGTGGAAGTGCTCCAAGGCCCATGGATGTGGTACCTGGGGACAAGGCTCGGTGCTGAACACGCTGGTGCTGGGTCGAGGGCTGGACCTGAGGATCTCCCAGGCCTTTTCCAGCCTTAAAAATTCCCTGATCCTACGATTCCACTGGTTTCCTACGGGACAGAGAATAGCAGATCCCACCTTCCGGGGCAGAGGAAGAGTTTGGGTTCTTCCCTCTTGGGAAAGGGAGAAGTTGTGCCAGGGGAGGTTTAGGTTGGAGAGTAGGGAAAATTCCTGAATGGAAAAGGTTCTTACCCTTAAACACCTCCCCGCTCCCCCTCTTCCCACACTGCTCCTCTCCTTTGCCCTTGTGCTGAATTCCTCCCTTCAGCCACTTCTTCCTTGACCTTTCCACTTTTTTTTCCTGCAGCAGCCGCTGTTAAATGTTAATAATTCCAAGTGCCAAGCAAAACAGGTCCAGACCCAAAAAACTGCTGCTTATTTAAAACCTCTGGGCCAAGCAGCCCCAGGGAAACCAGGCAGGGATCTGATCCCACAATTCCACAACCTGATTCATCCCCACCAAGTTCCCCGTGCCTCCTTCCCCAGCTTTTGGCTGAGACGTGGGCAGCCCAAAGTACAGCAATGTAACCCCCTGAATTATGTGTTTAATAGGCAGCGAGCAGCCAGGAGATGAAAAATCCAGGCATCGGATCCATAAATTATTAAATTTAAAAAGGCAACAAGACATCTTTGGCCAGGAAGAAGCAAAAATGCTCCTTACAAGGTTTTTACTGAAACCTCCTGATGTGCTCCCAGCTCGCTGCCACCCTGCCTTGAATTGTTGCTTCAATTCTTGTTTTGCTTGTCACCCCTCTCAATTATTTGTAAAAAAGGACCTAAAATAGATTTATATTTCTCTGATTTTATTAGACAGTAAAAAAGAGAAAGCTGAGCCGCAGCACTTAAATAATTTATGACCTTTGCTAGCAGCAGGGCAAGAAGACCTAAAATAAAAATAAAACTCATGCATTGAAAAGACAGGGGTTTGTGTCTTATTGTGTTTCTTGCCCACTGGTTCGGCTGGCTGCAATTTGAAATAAATATTCAATATATGGAGAAGTTTCATCCCCATCTCACAGCTTCTCATTATCCTCAGGTTCTGCTCAGCAACTCCTCCCAGAGCCACCAGGCTGGAGCTGATCTGTGCTTGGGTTTCTCGGTGATAAGGCAGAGATAAGGCAGAGATAAGGCACAGATAAAGCGGTGCTGGCTGCGCGGAGGAGGGGCGTTTCTGGTAAGTGGTGAATTCAAGCCTTAAGCACTTATGTCCTTTTCCATGCAGCTTGGAAATTCCAAATGTTCCCCTCCGGTTCCTGCAATGTTGTCATTAAGTGCCCTCAGAAAGGCTCCATGAAACGACCTCAGGGCACGACAGCTTTTTCGGACACCCTCGGGTGGTTCATGGAGCCTCTGAGATGTTTGGGACACCCACCTGGCCTGACATCCCTCCAGGGGCTGAATTCCCAAATATTCCTGACTTCAGCACTTGGCTGGTGCTCTGAAGAGCTGAAGGTGTTTTCCATTTGGTGCCCAGAAATGCCAGGGGCAAATTCCAGCTCCCCCAGGGCTTTTATTCCTGCTGGAGCTGTGAAGACACAAGGACAGCTGAGAGGACAGAGTGGCTCGAAACAGAAAAAGAGGAGGTTAAATGGGATTTTGGGAAGGAATTGTTCCCTGGGAGGGTGGGGAGGCCCTGGCACAGGGTGCCCAGAGAAGCTGTGGCTGCCCCTGGATTCCTGGAAGTGCCCAAGGCCAGGTTGGATGAGGCTTGGAGCAGCCTGGGACAGTGGGAGGTGTCCCTGCCCTTGGCAGGGGTGGGATGGGATGGGTTTTAAGGTCCCTTCCTACCCAAACCATTCCATGATTCCATGATTCCATGATTCCATGACTCCATGACTCCATGATTCCATGCCATGGATCTACCTGGTGACCTCCTTGCCAGCCATGGTGAGCAGCACCACGTGGAATAAACCTCCAGAATAAGCAAATTTTCAGCTCTGAACTTCCAGACGCCCCCTTTGCAGTCCGCAGGGCTCTGTGGCTCTCCTCGCAGCAGGAATAATTTCTTCCCCCTAAACAAACATTCTGCCTCTCACTCGTGTTGACATCTCTGCTGTTCCATCTCCCCTTGAGAAGTTCCCACTCTTTGCCATGTCTTGGAGCAATGGGTTCCACACTTAATTATCTGCTGGAAAAACCAATTACAATTAAACAAACAAAAGCCAGGCCCCGCTTCTGCCCAATCTTCTTCATTAGTCTTGTCTTGATAAATGTCAATAAAGTTTAATTCTGAACAAGCAGAGTCAAGGTTCCGAGCACACCCGATTGTCCTTCAGTTTGCTTAGGATGATGTTCCCAGATTTCATCTCCAGGAAAACCTTGTTGCAGTTTCCCAGGTCTCCACTGATCCTTTGCCTGATCCTGCAGCCTCCTGTATCCTTATCCCACCTCGTGGAAGTTCCCTTGTGCAGCTCCATCCCAGGCCTATTTTTTCCAGGAAATCCATTTTCTTAAGAGCAAAGGAAGCAAATAGGGTGGATTACCTAAGAGTTATCCCAGGGATGGACCAGCTGGGGACGATGGCCACGCCAGGATCCATTGTGAGTGAACTTCATGGGGTCAAAATAGACATTTCCTTGGAGCTGGGCACAAATTCCATCGTGTTTGTGATTATTGCACTCCTCAGCTTTTCTGTTCCCAAACCTGGGATTTCTGTGGAGTCAAGATAGTGAGAATCCCACTGGATGGGATTTAAGGTCTCTTCCATCCCAAACCATTCCATGATTCCATGATCAACTCAGCAGCCCCAGCTGGCTTTTCCTGAGGGTCTTCTGTCTCCCTAGATTCCAGCATCAGGCTGTGCTGGGGCAGGAGTTTTATCCTTTCTTTTTTTTTTTTGCGGATGAATGCCAGAAATACCAGTATTTTTTCTTTGCCCTTTCCTTTCTTTTTTCCCTTTTTCCCTTGCAGCTTCTCAGAACTTTCTCAACTTTGTAAAAGTGACAGAGCTGAAAAAGAAAATTGGATTTGTCACAGTGTCACTTTCATGTATTGGAAACATTTGTAAAGTTACAAAGTAGAAAAGGGGGGGAAAGGCAAAAATCATTCCTTGTATTCCTCACAAAAAGGAGGAGGATAAAAACCCTAAAAACCCAAACCCAGCGTGGCAGGGGTTGAAAATATACCTGGTCCAAACATGGGCTCAGCCTGGGATCGCCCTGCAGATCCCAGCACCAAATTATCCCTGGGATCACCCTGCAGATCCCAGCACCAAATGATCCCTGGGATCGCCCTTCAGATCCCAGCACCAAATTATCCCTGGGATCACCCTGCAGAATTCCAGCACCAAATGATGCCTGGGATCACCCTGCAGATCCCAACACCAAATTATCCCTGGGATCGCCCTACAGATCCCTGAGTGCTGCATCTGCAGCCCGGTGATGTGGGGAATCCCCGGGAAAATCCTTCAGAGCAGACACTTTGCTCCCTAAATGGACTCAGCTTTCCCTGGAATCACATCAGCAGTGGGACAATCAGCATGGAAACAAAGGCTGCTCAAATCAGCTGATGGCAAGGGTGGAAGGGAAATTTGTGCCTGGAAAGCAATGGCAGAGAACCAGGAATGACCAGCTTGGTTAAATCAGTCGCAGGGGGGGAAAAGTGTTTTTAAAAAGGGAAAAAGGGGTGGTTCCTGGGGAGAATATTGTGGAATAAAACAGATTATCAGAGAGAAAAACAGGGACCAAGACACAAATTAAATACTACGAGGAAGGGAGATCAGGAATTGCGAGAAGACAGATTTCAAGTGCTTCAGGAACAGGAGTCAGGCCTTGGGAAGCAGCAGCCAAAGGGAGAGAGAGCTCCAGGCAGCAACAGGATTAACTGGGATCACCCACAGGAAAGTTCACTGTCAGTGGATTGTTCATAAATACTCTCAAATGATCCTGTCCTGAAGGAATTCCCTCTGCTCCAGCCAGTTCTCCCACCTCAGCTCAGTTTGTGAGTGTTTTGAGAGGGGGATGAGGTGTTTTCCAGAAAGATGAACAATTACAGGCATAGGGAAGAAAGATAAATGGGAGAATTGACAAACGTCTCCACAGATCCAAATGCAAACGCAGCCCAGCTCTGTACAGCCAGGACACGGCGAGAGAAGAGAGCAACCAACAGATTTGTAAAGAACAAATTCTGCCACAGCAGAGCCATTCCCACCCCTGACAGAGCCACAGGCTCTGAGGAAAAGTGCAAAAATCAGATTTTTTGGGAAGGTTTCTGTCGCACTTGTCGGGAAGCTGAGCAAACACAGGCGAGGTGAAAGCTCTCCTGAGGAGTTTCGGAGTTGCTCCAGGGGCCCCTCATCAACAGCTCCCCATTAGTCTGGAGCTCTGGCTCAGGTGGAATCCTGGGAACACCTGCCCTGGGTCTGGGAATTGTCAATATTTTTATTGCAAGCTGAAATAATGGGATGAAAGGTGGGGTTTATTGTTTGCACAGGGGATAAAAGGGGCTGGGAGCATCTTGGGTAGGAAAGGTTTGAAATTCAGAATGGTTTTGAGGTACTGGACAAACAGGGAAGAGAAGGATGGGCTTCTGGAAGGAGATGTGCAGAGTTATAAAGCTAAGGAAAAAAAAAAGATTAATTGCTAAAAAATGGGAATGAGTGGCTGGATGTTCCTACAGAAGGAAAAGAACTGGAAAGCAAGGAGTGATGTTGGAATTTCACCAGCCAAGACAGGCGCCCTGTGCAGGTCTGAGCTCTGAGAAGGAGAAACATCCCAGAATTCCTGGATGGTTTGGGTGGGAAGGGACCTCAAAGCCCACCCAGTACCAGCCCTGCCATGGCAGGGACACCTCCCACTGCCCCAGGCTGCTCCCAGCCCCAGTGTCCAGCCTGGCCTTGGGCACTTCCTTTCCAATTTTAATGTTGGAAACCCCTTTTCCAGAGCTCCTGATGGGAACATTCCTTTGTTTTAAAAGCCTGCGAGCTAAGAACAGGGACAAAGCAACTTTTCCTTAGGATGTTTTGAAGGTCCCAAAGCAGGGAAAGGAGCTCCTGCTGCTGCTGCCTCTTGGAATTGCTGCTGGGGAGAGAAGGCTGGAGTCTGCTCCGCTTTTTTGGGGGGGATCAGAGCATCTTTTCAGCCTTACAACAAACGATGCTGCCGGGAAATATTCCTGTGTGGAGCATCGGGGATCTGCTGTTCCGTGCAGGAAAGCAGAGCTCCCTGTTATTGGTCTGGGGGAAGAGCTGATTTTTCAGTTTGACAGCAAAATTGAAAAATCAAGTGGAAAAAAAAAAACCCATTCTGCTTGGATCATGCTGGAATATTATTTTTGTTGCTAAACCAAATACATTGTTCCATTTGGGGTGAAATATTCCACCCAATCCCAAACGGAAGGGTTGATTTATTTAGGAAGGAAAAGGAGAGGTTCACAAACATCTTATGGAGCCTGAGGACTGCAGCTCTTCCTGCCTGGAGACCTTGATACTCCTCTGAAAATCTCACCTCCCAGGAGGATGGAGCCACGATTCCATGAAAACCAGGAGTGTTCCCTGGCCTGGGGTGGCAGCGATGGGAGGCTGTGCATTAAGGAAATGGCCCCATTCTTCCCCCATTCCCATCTTTAAATGCCCTCAGGACATCATTGCAGCCACTGGGATAAGCTGCGCGTTAGCCAGGAGCTCCCAATTAAAACGTAAATAAAATTTCAGAGTTTTAATTTAAGCACCTGAACACTAAAGAATTTCTCAGGGGTCGATAATCCTTCATTTTTCTCCCCAATTTCTTTATCTCCGCAGAGGTTTCCAGGTACGCTGGCCAGGGGCAGCTCAGCCCTGTGCATCCCCCGGCTGATTCCAGAGCCACAAAAAGCTCTGTGCTCGCTCCAGCGGGGTTGTCGAGCCTACCAAGGACCTTTCCCACCTGCTGCTGGAAAGAAATCCCCACCCTCAGGTGCCCTTTGGGTCAGCGAGCCCGGAGAGAAACTTCTGCTGCCCTGGGCAGCGCCAAAGGAACGAGTCACTCACAGTTTCAATGGAAGGTGCTTCTCTTCTTGGAAAACCGCCCTGGGGCTGAGGGAATGACACGGGGATGACAAAAGCCTCGTTTTTCCCTCTCTCCAGCCACGATGGAAGCTCGGGATGCAGCGATTCTGAGCCCAGGCTGCTGAGCAATTCCAGCCTCATACACAACCCGTAGGGATAGACCAACATCTGGACCTCAGATCCTGCCACGGTTTAGCAGAACTTAATTGGATCATCCATTTTTTCCCAATATTACCATATCAGGGCTGCTGCTAATCCCTCGGAAGCTGCCGTGTGCTGCAGATTAAAGCCCTGGCCACAAGCTCTAGGACATGCTTGGCTAAACAATATTAAGAAACTCAGTCTCCAAACATCTAACTGCTAATTTAATGTCATTTTCCCCACATCTGAGGCTTTCTGGGGGTGCTTTTGACATGCATGAACACACAAATAAATTCATTAGGATAATCCACCCCAAATAATCTGAGTATTCCGGGGGATGCCTCACTTCAGTTTAAAATACTGCAGCTGGAAGGGCGTTATTGAGATTTATTCTACCAGAAAAAAAAAATAACCAAAATATCTGAAGGACTGGCCCTTTCTTGAGAGGTTTCCCACAGGCCGCCCCTGGGTGCTGCATTATCCAAGTTCTTGGATCTACGTTCCAAGCACACACAATTCTTTATTTGAAAAGTGGTGCCTGGGCTCCAGATTCTCCCAAATTCCAAGGTGTGGCTGTGGCTGAGGTGGATTCAGCTCCCAGCGAGCAAAAGGTCAGCACAGATTCCAAGGAATGACAGGCTGGATAAATCCACAGAGAATTTCAAAGGCAAGGCTTGGTGGGGGCCTTGGCACCGTGGGAGAGCTCAGAGCATTCCCGCAGGGCAGAAAAATCAGCACAAAATCCAGTTATTTCTCCAAATTCAGGAAAAATCCCGGTGATGATGAGTTCAGAGAGTCCTGGAAAGGTTTGGGGACCATCTCACTCCACCCCTGCCATGGGCAGGGACACCTCCCACTGTCCCAGGCTGCTCCCAGCCCCAGTGTCCAGCCTGGCCTTGGGCACTGCCAGGGATCCAGGGGCAGCCACAGCAAATCTGGGAATTCTATTCCAGGGCCTCCCCACCCTCGCAGGGAAGGATTTCCCTCCTTCAGCTCAAAGCCATTAAATTTTTTAAATGTCTCACAAATAACCAATAAAAAGGGGGAAAAGCCTGAACACAAAATGCACATTTTGAAGTTGTAGTTGCACATGAGCTTTAGGGTAGGGAGGGGCTGAATTCTCTCAATGAAGTGTAAAAAGAAACCCCAACAAGGCTCCCAAAGGAAAGCTAACAATGAAAATAATATTCCAAATGCCATGGGGACGGGATCAATGACCTGGCCACTGAGGGGAATCCAATACTCCCAGAACTGAATTCTAATTACGATGGATCTGTGGCACTGACTACTCATCCCTCCTCCCCCTCCAAACGTATCTTTGCTACAGATAATTACCCTGGGATAATTGGGAAGATTCCTCATATTGTTAAATAATGGGGATCCCTGCAGGGAAAACAGCAGGACAGGGAGCTCCTGCCGGGCCTTGGGTATGGAGGGAGATAAGGAAGATGGCAGAGCAGTTTAAATCACAAATATTCAGTGGCCTTGTGTGTGATTGCCTGTTAAAAATCATCTCATGGATCCTGCTCAAGTCAACGTGGTCCTGATAAATATTGGGCAGGAATTGTTCCCTGGGAGGGTGGGGAGGCCCTGGCACAGGGTGCCCAGAGCAGCTGTGGCTGCCCCTGGATCCCTGGCAGTGCCCAAGGCCAGGCTGGACACTGGGGCTTGGAGCAGCCTGGGACAGTGGGAGGTGTCCCTTCCAACCCAAACCATTCCAATATTCTGTGATTCCATGAAATAAATAAATGGATACAACACCCTTGGCTGATCATTGCATTGCACTGAGCAATGAAGACTGAAGAATGTTCCAAGAGGAGAATCCAGTGATGGATGAAAAAATGTGATTTTCCCCAATTTTTAACCAGAAAGAAAGGAGACCCTGCTAAGAAATGAATGGAGAACAGCACAGAGAACCACCTCGTTCTACTGTGTAAATCCACAGTGTTTTCCCTTCTGGAATATTGTCTGCAATCCTGATATCCTGGTCTTGGAAAGACTTTCAAAAAATGGCAATAAAACATAGGAGTGATGAGGAGAGGTGTGAACTGACATCTGTGTAAGAAAAGAGATTAATTCACTGAAAACCTCCAGCTTAGGAGAAATGTGCCAGGGGTTGGTCATTTCTCCAAGAAGTATCCTCCATCCATCAGGTGGGAAGTTCAGAACCAGCAGAAAGAAATGGTGTCTCCAAAAAATCTGGAAATTATATGTGGAATTCCCCACAGTTTGTAGGAACATAATGTTGAATATTGGAATATGGGTGGGAGAAAAGGAAAGATGCCAATGGTAAATGAAAGGGTTACACTGGATTATCTGAAAGGTCTTTCCCAGCCTTAACAATTCCGTGATCCTGGGATCAGCTGCTTTGTCCATCCAGGGAAAGGCAGCCCCAAGAAGAGCAGCAGCAGGATTACAGGATGACATCGGAAATAAAAACTTCTCCTTGGGATCAGACACCGCCAAATGGGTTTGTTGGCACTCAGGCCTCAAAGCCTCCTGCTGGGAAACAAGGAAAGCAAGCAGAGGGGAGGAGGGAGACGTGTCCGAAACATTGCTCTCCTTTGTTCTGTCTCACTCTGCTTTTAAAACATCCCTTGTCGGAGGGTTTCCCCCTCGCTGCCGGTGCTCGGGGCCTGTTTGTTTGCAGGAGATGGTTCGGACAGACCCATCCGCCAGCTCGGATTGACCCCGCTTCCCATCACACATTCCCACTACGTTTTTTAAATCAAACCTCTTCCCTCTCTTCCACTGAACATCCTCCAGGGATGACCCAACCAACGAATCAATCCCGTTTTAGAGGAAGAGCTTTAAAATCACCTTCAGAAAAACCTGGCAGGGCTCCCAGTGCTCATCCAGAGGCTCCTGCACAAAGGGTTTTTATCCAACCCAGGGATTGCATCTTCCTCCCTTCCCTGCATCCTTCCGGACACCAAAGCTGCCTGGAAGAGCCACTATTCCCAGTGCATCCAGGAGAATCACAGGAGGAGCCTGCAGAGGCTGGGGAGACAGAAAAATAATGGATGTTGGGGGCACCAGTGTGTTTTTTTCCATAAACTGTGACATTTTAGCAGATTACAGAGTGACTGGGGGGACTGGGAGGTTTGGGGGCTCCTGGAATGTGAGGAGTCCCTGGATTGGAGGTTCATGAGAGTTTTGGGGGGCCCAGAGGTGTCAAAATCACAGAATTGTTAAGGTTGGAGCAGATCGACATCATCCAGTCCAATTTCCATCCAAATATCACCATGCCCACCAAAGCACCTCACAAAGTGCCACATTTCCCTGGTTTTTGGAACAGTTCCAGGCATGGGAACTCCACCATGCCCTGGGCAGCTGTGCCAGTGCCTGAACACCCTTTCCATGAAGGAATTTTCCCTGATATCCCATTCAAACCTCCCCTGGCCCAGCCTGAGGCCGTTCCCTCTCCTCCTGTCCCTGTTCCCTGGCAGCAGAGCCCGACCCCCCCTCAGTGCCCCTCCTGGCAGGGAGTTGTGCAGAGCCACAAGGTCCCCCCTGAGCCTCCTTTGCTCCAGGCTGAGCCCCTTTCCCAGCTCCCTCAGCCTCTCCTGGGGCTCCAGCCCCTTCCCTGGACACGCTCCAGCCCCTCCAGGTCTCTCTTGCCAGGAGGGTCCCAGAGCTGCCCCAGCAGTGCCAGCTCAGGGGACGGGCACTGCCCTGCTCCTGCTGCCACCCCAGGGCTGGGACAAAGACGAGCCAGAACTGGGAGTCCTGGCTGGGATTCCCTCTCTGGGCTCACGTGCAGGACCTGTCCCTCTCGATCCCACCCCTCAGGAATGATGGATCATCTTCCAAAGTGGTGCCACTCCTCCTGCAAGGTCTCCCTGCCAGGGGCATCCATCTCCTGCAGCCTTTTGATTTACTTGGTTCATTTAATGGAGCTGCTGGAGACAGGGCCTGGCTGTGCCCACTCCAGCACCTCCCTGCAGGAGGTGAATTCCCAGCACCTGGAGGGCTCTGCTGAGGCAGCAGCCCTGGAACCCACCAGGGAGAAGCTGAGTTGTTCACCTGCCCTGCCAAGAAGGGAGACAAAGAGGTTTCCAATACTACAGGAGCTGCTTTTCTCTTTCCAAAACAATCCCAACCACTCCCTCATTCTCCAGACCCCTGGGAATGCCACTAGCAAGAGACAGCTGAACTGGAAACCAGTAAAAACAGGCAATTTGTTTATTTATCCCTATGGATTGGGTTATTCCAGAAACTGAAGAAAAAGGTTGAGTTTAGGACCAGGAAATCAGAGTGGAAGTGTTCATATTCCCCATAGGAGTTTCCTGGTGTGGTGTTCCATGAGTCCCTGTAATTCCAGGCAGGATAAGGACACATCCCTGTAAAAGAGACTGCCTGCATTTAGATATTCCCTGGAAATTGCAGCTCCCCCACGGGGCAGGATGCATTTCAAATGGTGCCCAAGGAGGAGAAACTTTTCTCTTCCAAACCCCCCTGGATGTGTCCAAGGGGGTGGAAGTGATTTTACAGCATACATAAGAAATTCTCGTGAGGAGCAGAAGCTGAAAAATGTCAGGATCCAGGACCTTCCAACCCTGCTGCCCTCAGGAATCAGGAATGCTGCAAAACACGCTGCTCTTCCCAATTTTAATCCATCCTGAGGATGAGAGCCTATTCCAGCATATTCCAGGATGCAGAGCTCTGCATCTGCAGTCCCACACATCCCTCCAGGCTGCCTGAGGATCTCTTAATGCCCAGAATTCCTCAGACCCCAAACTGAGGGCTCTTTTTGACCCTGTTATGGACTGGGAATCCCAAACCTGGGCCCCTTTTTGACCCTGTTATGGATTGGGAATCCCAAACCTGGGCCCCTTTTTGACCCTGTTATGGACTGGGAATCCCAAACCTGGGCCCCTTTCTGACCCTGTTATGGACTGGGAATCCCAAACCTGGGCCCCTTTTTGACCCTGTTATGGACTGGGAATCCCAAACCTGGGCCCCACTGCTCCCAGGAGCTGAAGCTCAGGATGGCGTGTGACACTTTTGGATCTCCTCGTGCCATCCTGTGCTCCCCAGACCGGTGTCACTGCCACCTCCTGCACACCAGTGCCCTCCCTCACCTGGGGGACCCCTAAACTGGGATGTGCTGGTCCTGTGCTGGTCAGTGCCTCCCTCTCCAAACCCTGCCTCCCCCGGGACCCCCAGGTATCCCTGCTGGGAGGAGCGAAGCATCCCAGCAGGCAGCAGGAGCAGTTTGGGGTGGTTAGTGTTTTTGCTGGGATGCACAAAAGAGGTCAGGGATGGAGCAGCTGGCAAATGTTGGATTAGGAGCTCTCAGAGTCCCCACGGCAGGAACTTTGGGCCAGATGCTGGCAGGACTTGGGCAGAGGGGGATTAATTGACAGCAGGCAGTGAGTTAAAGGGAAAAATCACTCCCTAAATGAGGGAAGATCCCAGGGAATCCACGGAGTGATTAGAGAAGCTGCTGCTTAGCCTTTAATTCGACAGGCTCCGGGTCTGCTCTTTATTCCTAAATAAAGCCAGCCCTCCCCTCAGCCTGGATTCCCAGGAAATTAAAGTTGCCAGAGCCCCACAAAGCCCCGAGCAGCCCAAGTGGCCCCTTGGAGGGCGGGGTCGGTGCCTGGGGACACCGCAGCCCTTGGCAAGCTGGAGAAACTGGGAAAACACACTGGGATTTCCAGCAGCAGGTCAGAGAACTTGGGAATTGGGCCAGAAATGGCACAAGCACTGCCCCTGGCTGGGGAGGGGACTTTGTCACGGAGACAATTCCAAACAAGGACTGGCTCAAGCAGGGGGTGAACCCAGCTGGAGGATTGGGTGTTATCATGGAGTCATAGAATGATTAAAGTCAGAAAAGACCTCCATGACCATCAAGTCCGACCTTCAAGGATGGATTTGATCCAGCTCAACCTCCCACCTCCACCTCAGCAGCCCCTTCCTTCTTACTGTGTACAGTGATCCAGAAGGGCTGTCCTGCTTCATCCTCTCTGGAATGAATTCCTGATCCCAGCCGGGGATCCCCCTTTTCCTGTGCCTGGGAAGATGGCAGGAACAGAGCCCACCCTGTGCTGAGCAGGGGCTCCTGGGGATGTGCACAGCAGGAGGAGGCCCTGGTCCCACCACCCCTCTCGTGCCTGCTGCTTTTTGGGCGCCGTGTCCTCTGCTGAGCCCAGGCTGCCCAAACCTTCTGTTCCAGGACTTCACCGAGCATCATGTGGAAGGACTTTGCTTTATTAAACTGGAGATTTGGGTCAAAAAGACTCAAATAACTAATTCTCAAAGCTCTCTATCCTCTTATTGCACCCCTGCCTGTGCCATTTCTCTCTCCCCTTCCATCCCAGCCAGTGGATCACAGCACCGCTGATTCCACGGGATCTCTGCTGGAGTCGCCTCTGCAAACCCCCCTGGGCAGAGCTCCCGAAATGCAAAATACGGTAAAGCCAGGGATTCTTCAGGGAGTTAAAACCAGGGGGATTTGTAGAATATTTTTATGGAATCATGAAATATCCCGAGCAGGAAGAATCCCACCAGGATCACCCAGTGCAGCTCCTGTTCCTGCACAGACCCCCCAACAATCCCACCCTGGGCATCCCTGGGAGCATTTTCCAAACATTTCCTGGAGCTCTGGCAGCCCCGGGGCCATGCCCATTCCCTGGGGAGCCTGGGCAGTGCCCGGCACCCTCGGGGGGAAGAACCTTTCCCTAAAATCCAGCCCTTCCCTGCTCCTGTCCCTGTCCCAGGGAGCCGAGATCGGAGCTGCCCCTCGGGAGCAGCTGCAGCCCCTGAGAAGAAGTCGCCCCTCAGTGTCCTCAGCTGCTCCTCCTGTGGCCCCTCCAGACCCTTCCCCATCCCCGTGTCCCTCCTTTGGTCTCTCCCCAACAGCTTTGGCTCTTTCTAAGTTTGTGGCACCCAGACTGCCCCCAGGACCACGTGCAAAGGCTCCCCCGCCTCTCACACACAGCTCTTCAGGAGGAAGGTGATGTTTCCGGGCTCTGAGCTGGAAGAAGCTGTACCAGCACTGGACTTCAGAGCTGCTGCCACGGGGAATATCCTGCTGCCAGCGGGAACAGGCTGTCCAGGGTGGAATTGCCATCCCTGGAAGCGGTAAAAAACAACATGTGGAGTGCTGCTGGGGACATGGTTTAGGGGTGGACCTTGCAGTGCTGGGTTAATGGCTTGGCTTGATCTTAGAGGGCTTTTCCAACCTTAGAGATACCACAAAGATTTCCTGAGTGGCTTCTCTTTCTTTGCTCCATCATGGGCTCTTTAAACCACGTCTTTTAGGAGCCACAGGTTTAGGTCAGTGAGGTCTTGGACATTTTTAACTTCCTTTTCTTACCTTTAAATCCTATTTTAGGTCCCATAAAATCACCTAATTGCCTGTAAGGGGAAAGCAGAAGTGAACAAAGCTGTTTTCATCCCTGATGCTCTCTAGAGGTGCTAAATGGGTTTAATTGCATCAAGAACCTCCCAGTGCCATTCCAGGTGGGAAAGAGCAGTTCTGGGGGGGTTGTCAGGCAAGGAAATGAAGTATTTTGGTGAGTGGACAACTCCTGGGAACTAAAATGCAGAATGGAGTCAGAGACAGCTCAGACCGTGATATCCAAGGAGCTGGGATTGAAAAGAACCAATCAAATTAAATCAAACCAAACCAAAACTCCCAAACCAAAACCCCCCAACAAATAAAAAGCCCAACTGCATCAAAATAACCCAAAGAGTAGACGTGGATGCAGCAGATAAGAGATGAAACCTCCCTTAAGGAGCTTCAGTGAGCCAGAGCATTGCTGGCTGCAGGGGCAGAGGGGAGGGCGTGCCCAGGCCAGGGCTGGGAGCAGCCTGGGACAGTGGGAGGTGTCCCTGCCATGGCAGGGGTGCCACAGGAGGAGCTTTGAGGTCCTTTCCAACCTAAACCATTCTGGGATTCTGGGATATTGCCATTCTGGGGTATTGTTCAGCCCTGAAAGCCTTTTGAGGATGAATCCCCTGTATCCAGAGCTGTCACTGCCCAGGGATTATTCACGTGCAACATCTGTGTCACACATTAATTCCCCAAAACCTGGAGGTTTTTCCAGAGCCTCTTTGTCCTCCTCCTCACCCTCACCACCACCACCACCACCAAACTGCAGCCAAAAAACAACTCCATTAGAAAAAACCCCCATATTTTATAACTCCATTTCTCTCATTTGAAGTGATGTAAGCTATGTTTCGTTTTTAAAGTCTGGTTCATCTGATCTTATTTTTAATTTCTTGTAGCCCTTTTCCTGCTGGTGTGCTCGGTGCTGTTTGGAATCAGCCCGATCCTGGCAGCAAATTCCTGCAGCGACACCAAGTTTGGGGGCTCCCACGGCAAAACGATGTCCCTGTTTGCGAGAACCACACAAACCCCTGCACACATTTCCAGCTGAGGGCTCTTGTCTGGGGGAATTGAGGAGTTACCAGCAGTGTCCGAGTGGAGACAAGGCCCGGCGAATCATCCCCTCCTGGTCCTGACACAGCTCCGAGGGGGAAACCTGGCAGCCCAGAGGGACTGGGGGTCCTTGGGGGCTGTGATTCCAGGTCCCCCCTCTCCTGTTTAGTGCTGGCAGTGTCCGTGGTTAGCGTTGTGCAGGAGCTGCTGCTGTCAGCAGAAGCAGGAGCAGAGCACATCCAGCCCCTGCCGGGTTCACAGGGCGACGCCGGCTCCAGACAGACATTCCTGGCACAAAAACGAGACTTCCAGACGGCTGGAAAGGGCCAGGAGACCCCCACTGCTGCTCAGCCCTGGGGGAGAGGCTTCAAAGCATCCCAAGGGCATCAATAAAGAATTCCTGGAGAACCCAAAAGCTGGCCTGCCCTGTGGGATGAGGATTCCAGGAGGAACCGGCTGCTTTTTTTCCCAGCATTTCACAGGTGAAGTCTCGGACCCAGCTATTCCACAGGCACGTTTGGAAGGTGAAGATTGCTTCCCTTGAGCTGCAGCCCAAGGAAAAGGGGGAGAGGGCACCCCTGGGGCAGGCAGGGGCTGCCTGGGGGCTCTTGGGGCTCAGGGAATGAACAGGAGACCCCAACAAGGAGGAAGCTGCAGTTCCCTGGTTCGGGATGTGCCCGAGCCTTCCTCGCTGCACCTCTGTTGCACATTCATGCCCCAAAATTCCTTTCTTCAGCAGAGTCCTGTTCATGCCCCAAAATTCCTTTCTTCAGCCTCACTCCTGTTGTTAAATCAGTTCACTGAAACAGATGAGGTGCTCAGTTCTTACAGTTTTCCCCCTAAATACATCCCGGTGTTCCCAGAGTTCTTTCCCCGGGCTGGCAAGCCCAGTTTTGCTGCTTTTCCAGACACGGACTTACAGCAACTCCATGCCATGTTTTCCTGCTCATATCCATGGATTTCTGTTGCTTCCAGTGCCACGTGATCCATCATCAACTCCCTTCCTGCTGCAGGATAAGGTTGTGCCCAGGCAGGGAGAACAGATGGCCCCCGAACCTTCCACATCAGACATTCCTCAGTCAGAAACCTTGGCCAGCCTTCAGCCTTTGGGATTATTCCATCATTCTTGGATCTGTGTCCCATTCCCTCTATCCCCAGGGATCAGGCTGACGCTTGGTACACATTTGGACTTTTCTAAGCAGGTTTTTCGGTGGAGCAGTTGGATTTTCTGTGAGCAGGGGTCTGGAGTCCCTCCAGTGCCCTCCCTGTGGTTTTCCAGCCTCCAAGTCCTGTAGCCCCGCAAAGCAGTTCCTGCCACAGCTCCTTTATTTATGCCCTGGGCATGTGGATCCTCGTGTCCTTTTCTGATTAAGCTGGGACTGCTGAAGTTTAGGAACAAGATTCCACATGCCCAGGCCGTGCTTTAGGAGGGTTGTAACTCACCCAGCCAATTCTAATTTCACTCACAGGATTCACACTCAGGAGTGGAGCTGGACTGGGAGAAAAACCTGCCTGAAAATGGGATTGAGAGCTCCTGGGCACCACCTCTCCTGTGGAATGTGCCGCTGGATTCCCACCTGGAGCATTTGGACGATGGGAATTCACAGCAATCTGGGGTTCTTTTCCCATATTTTGCTCCGGCTGCAGTGATGAACTAAGTCAGACTGGTTTTGATCCTTGGAGTGGCGACCTGAAACAGAGGTTAGACAAAATTCAGAGAATAAGGGCAGGTATTTATTGAAAGCGTTCAATAGATACACCTTGGGCAGCCAAAAGCCTCCCAGAGTTTACACCTGAAAATGGACAAGGGTCACGAGCTTTTCACACAATTGTAGGTTTGGTCCATTTACATGTCAGGGCTTAATCCTCCTATTACAGCTTCAGGTAATGAAGTCATTTACCCCCAGTTTTCTCTCCCCCAGCTCACTTTTGTTTACATTTCTCAGGGCCTGAGACAGTGAGGTGTCCTTGATTCCCAGGCTTGGAGAGGAATCGTTTTGTCTGAATAAAACGAAGAGCAGGAGCTGACAGGCTGACAGGAGCCCTAGAGTTCTACACTAAAGAACTTGCAGGATTACAAATAGGTGAAAAATATAAATTCAGGCACCAGTTTGGGGTGGCCACGGAGCAGCCAGGCTGATTCCACACCTGCTCTGCTCAGAGGGCAGCACCTCTGCTGTGCCAGCTCAGCACCTCTGCATGGGGCAGCTCCTAATTAGTGAGGAAGGGATGAAGCTGTTCCTCAGCATCATCCAGTGGCCAAAACTCTCCTCTGTACCCAGATTCTGACACCTGGTGCACAACCAATCCTTCTCCTCAGCACAGAGGTGCTTCTCTCATTTTTTAAAACAAATCACCACAGTTCCAGCTCAAAAAACCAAACCAGTCCATTCAGAGGCTCTGAACCTCCCTGCAGCTCAGCCCAGCCCCCCCAGATCTGTCCCAGCAGTGGCAGGGGGTGTCTAAAGCCCCCCTGCTGCCCGTGCTGCCTCTCCCCTGCTCTCCTGCCCCACAGAGCTGTGCTGGGAGTGCATTCCGTGCTGCCTGGTTCTGTTCATTCCCTCGGGATAGCCCGGCTGCACACAGGCTACACAGCCCAACCCATCATCTGAACCCACAGAGACTCTGCTGCTTTCCCAAAACAAAACCAACTGGGAGACCAAGAGCATCAATGACCTCCCTGCCTGAGGTTTGCCATGCCCTGCACTTGGAGTTCGTATCCAAAACATCCTTTTTTATTGGCTTTTTAAAATCTTTCCACATCTGTTCGGATTTTTTCGTTCTGCCCTCTCCCGTTCCGCCCTGTTCTGTTGCACTCCGTTCTAAATGGGACTATTGCATGAAAATTCCAATTTCCCACTGCTTGTGATTCAGCACAAGCTGCCAGGTTTTCAAGAAACCTTGGGAGACTTTGTGCAGCTGAAAATATTGACAGTCCAAAGCAGCTTCGTGTCCATCCAGCTGAGCAGCCAACCTGTGATCCCCAGCAGGTAGATAGGAAATAAAATGGCCCACGTGAAGATCTTAATCCTAATCCTGGGAGTTTCAAATGGATTTAAGCCTTGGAGCAAACAGTTTGATATCCAGTCCAAAATGCTCTTAACACCAGCTGTGATAACTGGGGCTATTCTGATTTTTTTCTCATTTATTCCAGGTTTTGAATGCAGTTTATCTTTTGCCTTCCATAACCTCTTGTGGAAACGAGTTCCACGGTTTAATACTCCAAGGAAAGGACTCACCTGATTAAGCTCAGTTTTTTCTGGGCTGGTCCATTTTCAATCTCAGTATCAGTGGGGATCTCATCAGCAGAGCGTGAGAGGGAGCTACCCATCCCATAAATGAGTATTTGGGTTTGGGCAGGATTTGCTCCCTGGAAGGGCCCTTGTCCCCATCCCACAGATGGATATTTGGGTTTGGGCAGGATTTGCTCCCTGGAAGGGCCCTTGTCCCCATCCCACAGATGGATATTTGGATTTGGGCAGGATTTGCTCCCTGGAAGGGCCCTTGTCCCCATCCCACAGATGGATATTTGGGTTTGGGCAGGATTTGCTCCCTGGAAGGTCGCTTTCCCCCCCTCCCGCCCGTCTCCCAGAGAAGCCTGGAAGAGCCATTCTGGGAGCAGGTGTCTGTGGTTTGGATTTGTCTCGTGGGTGAGGCTGAGTTCTGTCTCGCTGTGCAGAAGAAAATGTCATTTCATCAATTCTGGATTTGCCACCTCTCAGTTTAATTGAAAAATCTGCTGCTGCCTGTGTCAGGAGCAAGAGAGGACTTATCTGTACCTGTCTGTTTTACAGACAGTTAAAACACTTTTTGTTATTCTTCTGCTCACCTGAAGAGTCATTTGTAATCCTCTCCAGCCTCTTTCAGGGGGAGTTTTTCCAGTGCTTGGTCACATTTGTGTAGCCCTGGACCCTTTAAAAAATCCTGTTACAACAACAGCAACAGGACCAAGGCCCTTGCGAACATCTGCCCCTGCTTTGGGTCTCCAGACAGGAGCTGTGCCCTTGAAATTTGGCTCTGGATCTGTGTCCCAGCAGCCTCTTGGACTATTGGTGTTTGTAAATTCCATGAGTTCCTTCAAATCCCGGGATCGCAGAACATCCTGGGCTGGAAAGAACTCACCAGGACCATCCAGTCCAACCCCCGGCCCTGCCCAGAACCAAACGTTCCAGTGCCCAACCAAATCCTGACTTGAACTGGACAACACCTGTGTACTCCAGGTGCTTTCCCTTCTCCTCCTCTGGGCTTTGCTGGGAGCCCCTGGGGATCAGCCCTGGGGGTCTCTGGGGTGCCCACCCAAGGGAGAACAGCAGGAAAAGCCCTCCTGGGCCCTCCCAGCTGCTCCTGCAGGGCTCCCGCACCTGGCTCCAAACAAAACCAGGGAGTGGTGCTGGAGCAGCAGCTCCTTTCCCACTCCTTAGTGAATGGCAAGGGCTGTTTAAGCAAACAGGTGAATTATTTTCCATTAAAATGCAAAAACTCCACCTTTAAAACCCAGCGGCTGAACCAGCACCCCCCTCCTGCCCTTTATTTGCAGTCCCCTGCCTTTGCCACTTGTCACAGCGAAGCTGCTGAAGCCAACAGAGAGCTGAGCTGTTCTTCCAGTTTCTCCTTATTCCATTCGCCAGGCATTGATTTTCCTTTCCTTCTACCAGCAGAGCTTGAAATTAATAATTTCTATTTGATTTTGTCGCTTGGGTGTCATCGATACTGGCAGGGCTGGACACGGGAGAAGCCAAATGTTCAGGGGGATGGAAGTCAGGGAGGGGGAGCAGGCAGCCTGGGATCAATGAGCAGGTCATGGAGCACAGCAGGGACGTTCCTGGGGACAGGCTGGACATTCCCTGGCTGCCAGGGAGGAGATCTGCCGGAATTCCAGCTCTGTGGCAGGTCCCAATCTCCTCGTGGCCACGGGAACATCTGCAGGGAGAGATTCCCTCTCTGCCGCTGATTTTAACGACAGGAATCGCTCCCTTCACCTCCCTAAAGTGGATCTTGGCAAACCCGACAAGGGAAACGGGGAAAAGGGAGCAGGGTTTTGCTCTGAGATCTCCTTTTCCTGCTCTGCATGGCTGTGGGAAGGCTCCAGGTGCTGTTGGAATGCTGCTGGAGGGAGCAGCACCCTGGCTATGGCACCAGCATCCATGGAAAAGCCTTTCCAATCCAATCTTATGGATGTTCCGCCATCTGTGAGCAAAATGTGAAGCTCCACAACTTGTTCAGGACCAAAGGGAGAAGAGGGTGGGAAAGATGTGAGGAAAAACAGAGGCTGGGCTGGATGAGAGCCTGGGAGAGCTGGGAAGTGAAGGAGAATTTCTGACTGTGCCCAGCTCCTGCTCCCCTTGGCCTCCACAAACCTCAGTTCTGCATTTCAGGATCCTTAAGGTCCCTTCCAACACAAACCATTGGGCAGTTCCATGATTTGCATTCTTTTAGGACAGGAAGGTCATGGACCATCCTTCAGCTGGGATCTGCAGCTTCTCCCGAGGGGCAGCTCCGATCCCAGCTCTGGGACAGGGACAGGAGCAGGGAAAGGCTGGGCCAGGGCAGGCTCAGGCTGGAGATCAGGGAAAGGTTCCTCCCCCAGAGGGTGCTGGGCACTGCCCAGGCTCCCCAGGGAATGGGCACGGCCCCGGGGCTGCCAGAGCTCCAGGAAAAGTTTGGAAAATGCTCCCAGGGATGCCCGGGGAGGGGGTTGTTGGGGGGTCTGGGCAGGGCCAGGAGCTGGATCCATGATCCCTGTGGGTCCCTCCCAGCCCAGGAGATTTTATGATTCTCTGATCTCTCCCAGCCCGAGGCTCAGGAGATGCAAATGCTCTCTGTAATTGTCTGGAAATGATTTTCTATCCCCATAAGATCCAATGGAGCCAAATCAGGAGGCATTTCAGATTTGGAGCTGTAGCTCCATCTGCTCTTCCCCGTGCCTGACTCATCCCAGTGTCACAGCCCAGCCTCCCGTGCTGCCTCCAGCCCTCCCTGCCTGAGCACGCTCCTGATCCTGGGGCTCGCGTGGAATGAGCCAACGTTTAAGGCAGGAAAAGCCTCCCTGTGGGGCCTGTTTGTGCCAGGAGCTCAGGAGCCACGCCTGAGCGGTCAGCAGAGCAGCAGAGGCGCCAGAAGCCGGTGCCCTGCTCACAGCAGCTCCTGGCAGAGCCCTGCAGGTGCCCACAAACCCTTAAATGGCCACTAAGGGTTCAGGGAGCAACTGGCACAGGAGCACCCGGCCCTTTGGCTTCAGGCATTTCCCCGACAACAGATGAGCAGGCAGGAATCAGAGCTGGGAAGCACAAGCAGCACTGAGCCTGCTGGAGAGCTGGGGGATCCCAGCAGCTGCCCTGGGATGGGATCTTCTGTTGCCACAGCCATGGAAATCACAGCTAACCTGGAAATCAGAGCCACAGCTCCCAGCTCTGAGGGTTTGGTTCCACACCCCAGTACTGGGAGCTCTGACCACTCTGTCAGGGAAATTTTTTTTTTCCCCAATATCCCGTTTCAATCTGTCCTGGCCCAGCCTGAGGCCGTTCCCTCTCCTCCTGTCCCTGTTCCCTGGCAGCAGAGCCCGACCCCCCCTCACTGCCCCTCCTGGCAGGGAGTTGTGCAGAGCCACAAGGTCCCCCCTGAGCCTCCTTTGCTCCAGGCTGAGCCCCTTTCCCAGCTCCCTCAGCCTCTCCTGGGGCTCCAGCCCCTTCCCTGGACACGCTCCAGCCCCTCCAGGTCTCTCTTGCCAGGAGGGTCCCAGAGCTGCCCCAGCAGTGCCAGCTCAGGGGACGGGCACTGCCCTGCTCCTGCTGCCACCCCAGGGCTGGCACAGCCCAGGTGCCCTTGGCCTCTCGGCCACCTGGGCACCCCTGGGTTCATGTCCAGCCACTGCCACCAGCACCCCCAGGTCCCTTTCTGCTGAGCAGCTCTCAAGCCACTCTTTCCCAAGCCTGCAGCATTCCAGAGGTTTGCTGGAGCTTTTCCTAAATTTTTCTTCTTAAGGAAAGGGGGGGGTGGGAAGAACCAAAGCGCCACCAAAGCTGCTCTGTCACGAGCAGAGTCACCCTTGGTCACTGTCACCAGGACATCACCCTCGGGATCATTTACTCCTTCCCTCCTGAGATCAGTTCTCTCCACCCAGCTGTGAAGGTAAAGGAGATGAAAGAAGATCCAAAAAGGACCCAGCTGTGCCCTCCTGCACATCTGGGCAGCAATGATCCACCCCCACCTGTAGGAACAGCCCCTCCCTGCTCCACCTCCCTGCCAGCAGCATTCCCAGACAGGGATGGAGAGGACAGGAGCAGTGTGGGGACTTCCTTCCGTCCACCTTTGTGCCTTTGTCACCCCGCACATCTGCCTTCTTTTTCTCTCCAGCCAAAATAAGTCACATTTCCCCATTAATTCCTTAAAATTAAAGGGATTTATCCTGACGAATCACCTGCATTCTCTGTCACCACCCTCACCCCCTTTTGTGGAGGGGCTCCCATTTATATGAAAGATCAGCTGGATCTTGAAGCTCTGTTTTCCCTTTTTCTGACTCCCGTTTATTTTTCAAACAGTCACAGGCTTTGTTGCACAAATTCACATCACCTGGGAGGCGCCCCAGGAGTGCCTCACAGGAGGTGGAGGAGGCTGGATTAAAAGGAGACCCTGGAGGACTGAATGCATTAAAAACCAGTTTTAAAGCTTGAGCTGGCTGGGTTTAAACTCCGAGGCTTTTCTTTATGTTAAAACTGCATAATTCATAAAGAAAGGAGTGCAGAGACAGCAATTATTGTTAATAACAGGAACCCTTTATCCTGTGGGGTTTTCACTTGTGTTTTATGTCGGTGTGGCCAGGTTTTGGGAGCGGGGAGGTCACAGGGCTGGCTGCTGTGAGGAGCTGCCAGAAGCCCCTCCTGTGACCAAAGGAGCCAATTCCAGCAGCTCCAGGATGGACCCAGGCCCAGCCCAGCAAGGACGGAATTGTTCTCCTAATGAATAGGGAATGCCAGGGGTGAGCCAGGAACAGGGGCAAGGCCCTGTCCACCCCAGAGAAAATAAAAAATACCCGAGTGCCAGGTAGCCCACGGTGCCTTGGCAGGGGCAGGAGGGGGACAAACAAGAGCCGAGGTATGAGGGGGACGTGCGTGGGTAACAGGAGGGGCTGGCACGGAGGGATGAGGCTGAACCACTGGGACAAGCACTGGGACAAGGCTGGGGAGTGCCTGGATGGGGTGGGAGCTGTGCAGGGCTGGAGCTGAGAGTGGGGCACACGCGGAGCAGAGCAGCTCCTCCCCTCCAGCACAAATCCCAGGGAAGACAAACGGGATTATTGTATAATTGTAGAGCACCGTGGTTATTGTATAAATGTACAGCACCCTGACACGGGGCAGAGCAGACAGCAGCAGTGGCAGCCTCTAATGCAGACAGATGCCAAGCAGATTTCATGGATGACAAGGCGATGGAACGTTCCTGACACAGCAAACCCCCCCCGGCTGCAGGTGCTGGCCCTGACCCGTGTGACACCACTGCCACCCCGAGTGCAGCAAATCAGCCCCAGCCCGAGGCGCCAAGGGCGCTGCACGGCGCTCCGGGCCATCCGCAGCATCCCGGCATCCTGGCACGGTTTGGGTTGGGACGTGCCTGAAAGCTCCTCGCGTTCCACAGCCCACCACACGCAGGGAAGGCTCCCTCTCGGCCAGGCTTGTTCACCCTCAGGCACTGAGATTTTACAGTGGGAGGCTGAAATTTTTGGTTGTTTGAATGATGGAGAGACAAAGCTGGAATTTCTGAGGGGGCAGCACCGGATTTTCTGATCCATCCTCAGTTTGGAGTGTTCAGCTCGACGCAGTGCTGCTGAAAAAGCAAAAAACAAAAAACAAAACAAAACAAAACAAACCCCAAAAAAAATCAAAAACCAACCCCCCCCTAAAAAAAAAACACCCAAAAACAAACAAACAA
>WEKY01016184.1:242104-260791 GCA_013390045.1 Picathartes gymnocephalus
AAAAAAAAAAAAAAAAAAAGAGGTTCATGGCTTGGCTAAGTCTGGGGATTTAGGAGTGGAGTGGCTTTTCCTGGACTTTAAAGTTAAAGACAAACCATGTTTGGTGCTCATATGGGGTTGCTGTGGGCTCAACACCTCAAAATTTGGCTGAACGCCTCAAAACCAGGCTCAGGGAGAGGTGGAAGCCCAGCAAGGGCCGAGTGTCGCTGCAGTCGTGCTCCACACCCAGCCCAAGCCTGGGCTTACAGCCTGATTGTTTGGTGACAGGGCCGGGGCACACAGAAATTAAAGATTCAATCTAGGTCATGACAGGCTCAGAGGAGATGATCTTGGAGGCCTTTTCCAGCCTAATTGATTCCGTGATTCCATGGCAGGATTCCACACATTCCACAGGCCTTTGCTGGGGCTCGGGGCAGCGCTGGGGCAGGTTTAGGGCTGGGTTAAACCTGGCTCTGAGTGAGTTTGGGCTCTCTTGCTGCAGGCTGGAGCTGACCACAGAGGCATTTCGGGTGCCAACTTGGGCAGGTGAAGTTTTGCTGTGAATCAAACCCTGCCTTACACCCCATCCAGGCCCTGGCTGCCCCAAATCCTCCTCCCAGCCCCCCCAAAAAACGCAGCAGGGCTGGTTGGAAATCAGCCTCGCCGATTCAGGGAGTTTCTCTCACGTCTTGGATCCCATTCACAGCCTGATCCCCACGCAGCTGAGGGATAATCGGGCGTTTGGAGCACTGGGAAGGGGAGGGAGGGCCAGGCAAGCACTGGGGACCGAGCCTTGCTGCTGCCACAGCCTGCGTGTCCTGAAGCTTGCTCTGGCTTTCCCACAGAGCCTGGTGTTTCAGCTCCTTTCCCTTGGATGGAGGGACACTCTGGAGCATTTCCAGCTGCCGTTTGCTGTGGCTGCACATCGTCCTCCCTCCTGCTGCCGGGCCAGGAGAGCACCGAGAAGGGCTCTGTGCTGGCAGGAGCTGCCCTGCACGGGGCTCATGCCAGGCACCCGCTGCAGCGGCGCTGCCAGCATTCCCAGCCCACCTCCATGGGCACGTTCCCTGCAGAGGGCTGCAATTCAAACACTGGGCTTTGCTGCTCTGAATCTGCAAGGGAACGCCAGAACAAAGCAGCATTCCCCTCCTTCTGTCCCCTCCCCACGGCCACCACCACGGGGTCATCCAGCGCCTTTCCCAGGACTGCCCCCACCAGGGATGCTCAGACCCCTCCCAGTGTCACCAGTAAAAGCAGGACAGCCCGTGCTGGGGGAGCAAAGCTGGGCCAGCAGGGAAGAGGAAGAAACCATTCCCCCTCATTCCCCTCTCCCTCCCCGCAGGTGAAGCCCTGGAGCGGCTCCCTGGAGAGGCCAGGCAAAATTAAGAGAATAAAAAGTGGGTATTTATTGAAGGCCTTCCATAGATACCCCTTGGGAAGCCAAAAACCTCACAGAGGCTACACCCAAAAGGGACAATGGCCACCATTTTTTCAGGCAACTATAAGTTTGGTCTGCTTGCACATCAGGGGTTAATTGTCCAATTACAGCTTCAGGTGATGCAGTCACATTCCCCCAGTTTGCTGCCCCAAATTCACTTTTGTTTATACTTTTTTTTTGGCCTGAGGCTGTGAGGTGTCCTTGGATGTCAGGGCCAGAGGAATTTCCCTGTGCCAAACCCTGGGAAGGGAAAGGGAAGGGAAAAAAAGGGGAAAGGGGAAAAAGGGAAAGGGGAAAAAAAAAGGGAAAGGGGAAAAAAAAGGGAAAGGGAACCTCCCGACAATGCCCTGCATGAAGAGTAAATCCACCTCAGATAAACCTCCCAGCTTTCCATGACACCAACAGCCTTGTGGATTCCTGAAAAAGCAGGGAATGCCTTTAGGTAATTCCTCAGAAGTGACATTAAGAAATTGATCATTTCCCACTATGGAATTACAACAAAAATCCCAACATTCCTGGCCTCTGCCAGGGAAACTCCAACCCCAAGGCTGAGGATCTCTTCGATTCCAGGTGAGCAAACCAGGTACAAGCACCTCTCATCCCAAGGACTTCCCCACCACAGCTGTGCCCTGCTCTGAGCTGGGCTTTGTGGCCATAAAAATGCTGAAACAGGGCCTAAACAGGCCCCAAACAGAAGTGAAGTTGTGAACCAAGAGGTGACCGAGGTGTCCTAAACCCCACCAGTGTCCAGCAGAAACCCGGAATTCAGGATTAAAGTGCCATAAATCCAACACAAGGAAATGCACTTGGAATGCAATGATCAAATCTGCATCCTGAAATAGCAATAAATCACCTGGCCAAGGCCTTTTACTTCCAGCCCCGGAATTATTCCCACTCTATCAAACAACTCCTTTCATCACCAGCTCCATCTTCAGATAATTTATGGGCCCTCCTTCCTGTCTGCTTCTCCTCATCTCCATAGAGACAAATGGATTTGGGACAGCATGGGAGAATGTCACTCTGTGCATTGTTAGAAATCCTCTAATTTCCAGCCTTGCTCCACTCAGGGCTGGTTTATATCTATTTGATCTATTTCCATGCTATCCCTTAATAGCTTTTCCACATTGGATATTATCCCCCAGATGTGTTTCTATTAAGAGCCATCACCCAACCCCTCCAAGTCATTTTGCAGTGTTGACAAAGCAAAGCTTTCCCAGTGTGTTTTCCCAAGGCAGGTGCTCCAAGCTCCCTGATCCATCATCCCTCTTTCCTCATGCAACTCAAAATTCATTCTTAGGCCAAACCCATTAGCTGGATAATCTGATTCTTCATGTGAATTAAAAGTGAAGAAAATCAAAACATTTTTGTCTTCTCAGAAGGGAATATTTGACTTTCCTTTTTTTCAAAATCCTTTTTGGCATTATTTTCTTTTCAATTATCTCAAAAAAGTTTAAAACCCCTTAAAATTGGAATTCAACATTTTCTTTTATCAAAATAGAATAGTCTGCTTGATCCAATTTTTCTTTTTTTTTTTTCCAGTGTGGGGAATGAAAAGAAAATTCATTTCCATTTCACGTTGTGGAATCACGGAGATGGGAATTAAATGAGAAATGAGTTCTGGACCCTGCAAGCAGAAGCGCTGTGGTTCCCTGGTGAGGCGGGAGCTGTTCCTCCCGAGGTTCCTGGAGGTGGGAGGGCGCCTGGCACTGCCATTCCAGTGGCGGGATGGGACTGGGACCAGCACGGGCTTGCTGGCACCCCCTGGGAGCTGGGAGATCCAGAGGGAGGAGCTGCTGTTTCCAAAAACCTGTGACAGCAAACCCAGTCTTTGCCAACACACAGCTCAGCTCCTCCTGCTGGGTTTGCCTTCCCTTGCAAGAGCCTTATTCCGTTTCCCAGAAAATCATTGCTGTTCCTCATTCCCGGTGCTCCCTGCACCACTCCCGAGGCAGGAGGGGAGCAGATGGAGCTGGGGGCTTGTGCTCCCAAGGTCCATAACCCCCCTGCTCCCAGGGCTTGGATCTGGGGGCTTTTTCCCAGCTGTGCCCACACCCAGCACCGGCCCCACAGCTGGGGGACCCTGATCCCTGCCCAGGGTGGGGAATTCTGGCTCGTGGAGGGCTGGGATTAGCTGAGATGGGAATTCTCTGCCTGGGCACTGCTCCAGCCCCTGCGTCTGGGAGCACAGTCCTCTGGACAGCCCTCCTGGAAGGGTTGGGCTGTGGAAATTACCCCTATAGAACTTCTCCATTTCTTTATCAATTCTGCTCCTTCAGGAATCTTCTCTGCCCACAGTTCTGCTCAGAAAGTTCCCAAACCCGAGAAGGGTTTTCCAGCTGGATCCTGGCCAGACCCTCAGTGCTTCCCAGCTGTTCCTGCCTCTCACCTGCAGCCCAGACTGATCTGATCCCTCCCTTTCCCACCTGCCCACAAACTCTCACCTTTGCACTGAAAGCTTCCCAAGCTGTTTCTTTGCTGTTCTCCAGCAAACACCCCCGTTCCCATGAAACAGCCTCAAAATCTTGGCATTTTCCCTCCCTGTTCCTGCATTTCCCTCTTTCAGTCTTCATCTTTAGGTGTATTTTCAACACTTAGCAATTTAAAATGAATTCCTGCTCCAGTCCTTTCAGTGGAGAACTATTGAGAAATGTGTTCATCAATCCTCAGGCAGATAAAAGAATCCTTTTTTCCAGCACTACAATCCACAGGCAAAGGGAAAAGGGACAACAGGGAGCTCTAATGTGAAGTTTCCCAGCATGTCCCACTCTCCATTATCCCAGCAGAGAAAAAAAAAATCAGAGCTTCTGGGCTGGGATTCCTGAGATCAAATGTAGGCAACCATTTTAATTGGAATTAATTGAAGTGTTGACTCCTCAGTCGAGGCACAGAGGGAGATGTGGATCAGAGCAGATCCAGGTGCCCTGACCCAGATTCCCTGGATTGGACTGGGGGCCACAAATGGAGCTGGAGGCCAGGCCAGCAGATCCCTCATCTCCAGCAGCGGGCAAAAAACTGGAAAAATGCGGGACCAGTAAATTCCTGCCGTTAGGAAAGGGCTCCCTGCTGGAGTCAAGGACACACGAGGATCATGGACGGACTGGTCTCCTTCAGGGAAACATTTTGGGAAGCTTTTCCCTGAAGAGGGGACTTTTCTGCCCATTTTGGTGCCCCCACCCCTAAAGGAGGCTGGCCGTGCACCAGGGCCCTGTGCTGGTGGCAAAGGGAGGCGAGGACAGAGCAGGCAGGGATCAGCCTTTGGAAGCACTGGAATGTGGTTTGGGAGAAGAGGGTTGGGCAGGAGGTTTAGGGAAGCTCAGGGAGTGTCCCTCCCTTCCCACCATCCCTTTTTGCATCCTTCTGGTACTTCTGGAGCAGGGCACGCCCTTCAGCTGGAGGGTGGAGGCTGAGGGTGAGGTCTGAGGTCACACAGATTGGTAATCCTGTCCCTGTGGGGATCCTTTCCTCTTGGGAATCCTTTCCCTGGAGCTTCAGAAACTCCTTCCGCACAGTTCTCCCTCCTCTTTATGTGGAACAGCAATTCCAGCTCCCAGGAGTGCCAAGGTGAGAGCCTGAAGCTCTCTTGGCTTGGCCTGGATCCCTTTGGACACTGGGAGTCCCAGGTCCTTCACAAAGTCCATGGAGAGGCCCCTGGAAGCTGCAGGAGGTTTGCAGGCAAGCTCTGCGCAAAGTGACTCATCCAGGCTGGGCAGATCAGCCCATGGGTGTCTTTTTTATCCTGTGTTTTTTCACCACCTCTTCAATCCCCAAAATAAAAAAGTCTCCTCGTGGGTAACTTGAGTGAAATCCTCAGGATGTTCCTCATGCTCTGCCCTCTCCTCATCTTTTCCAAGTTCCCTCCAGGAGCAAGTTCCCACTAAAGTCCTGCTCCGATGAGATTTTGTTCTGGCTTCAGGCATCCTGCTACAAATCCCAGGAAAACATTTCTTCATGCCCCTCTCTCGAAGGAGAGCCTTGGTCCCACACATTTGTTGATGGAGCAACACGGGTTTTCCCAAATTCTCAGGGAAGCAGCCTGGGAGGAGGTTCAAGCTGGATATCAGGGGAAAGTTCTTCACTGACAGAGCGATGAAGCCCTGGAACAGGCTGGGGTGGAGTCCCCACCCCTGGAGTTTTTGGGAAAGGAGCAGAGGCACTTCCACTGTGTGGCTGAGTACATATGGGGATATCCGGTAAAAGGTTGGATTGACGACCTTGGAATTCTTTTCCACCCAAAATGCCTCTGTGATTCCATGTCTGGGGGACCTTGCAGTGATGCTCGTGGATCTCCTGTCCAGCTCTTCACTGGCAGAGGAAGCGATTTCCCAAGTTGCCATGGAGATGGGAGCGCTGGAAAAGAGCTCGGAGCAGATGGATGCATCACAAGTGAGCTCCCGTTGGCTCTTCCAGAACAAAGGGAATAGAAAGATGTACAGGATTGGAACAAAACTAGGGAAATTATTGATTTAAACACTGATATCCCAGGAATGAGAGTGAGGCTGTGAGGGAGGCCAAGGAGTAACAGGAAAGAGGAGTTTCCAACTGGAAAATGGGAAGAAAATGAAGCTTTTGGGGATCCACTATGGACAAAGGAGTTTCATCTCAAAAAAGCCTTTGGGATTTTTTTCCAGAGACACTGGCTGCTTTAATTAAAGTGATTGATTCACTCCATAAATATGTCAGAAGTCACCTTTCCCTGGTAAAATTCTTCCTAATGGGAGAATGTCATCATTCCCAGTCGGGAACCTTTCATCCCTTTTTCCTCCACACACGTCCGAGTGGCAAAGGTCAGACATAAATATTCCAGATGAGCAAACCCACAGATCTACAGCTGGGATCGGGCAGCAGAATTCCTGCTGGAAGCAGAGTTTGCAGGGAATGTTTGCAGCGTTCCTGCAGCACAGCAGCTCTGGGCTCTGCCCCGTGCGGGGATGTGGAGTTCGGGAGCTGCAGGGCACTCCCTGCTGGGGGGATTTCTGCTGGAAAGCAGAGTCAGGCTCTTCCAAGGGATATTCATGGGAATCTCCCCCCACAGCCACTGCAGAGGGGGATATGGGGCATGGAGACAGCAGGGGTTTGTCCTCCTCGGCACAAAGAAGCTCAGGTTGGCACCAGCAAGGCTCTCCCCAGTTCGGACATGGATTGTCACACCAGAGAAGGGACACAAGATGGCAGCGACGCCCTACAGACCCCTCCAGCTCCTGCCCACCTTCCCAGAGGTCGCTGCGTGACATTTTTGGGGATGCAGGAGATGATGGAGTTCAACACAACTCCAGGCCCCACCAGCCAGAGCACTCTGGAGCCAAACCAGCCCCGGAGCTGGGCCTTCCTCTCTCATCAACCCCCGGAGCCCATCTCCAGCTCCAACTGTGTTTGCAGCTTTCCATTTTAGCATCCAAAATGCTTGGAACAAATATTTATCCCGCTAATCACCAAAATCAAACACAGGATGTTTGTTTGTGAGCACACTGGGATGCAGCAGAGCTTGGGAGCTCCTTCATTTTCATTCCAATAATGAAGAGTGAGCAACACCCTCGGGCACGGGGTGGGATTGTTGGGGTGTCTGGGCAGGGCCGGGAGCTGCAATGGATGATCCTGGTGGGTCCTTTCCAACTGAGACTATTCCACGATTCTGTGACCTACCCGTGGCCCAGAGCTGGGGATTTCACAGCAGCAAAATCCTTGCTGAGGGACACTCGATCCCAGGCCTGGCAGGCAGGGAACGCTGCTCTGCTGTGCACTCTGGGACATGGCCATCACAGCTAGTTAATTCCCAGTTACTGCCCGGTTAGTGCCCAGTTACTGTCCAGTAAATGCCCAGTTACTGCCTGGTTAGTGTCCAGTTAATGCCCAGTTACCCCTCAGTTAATGTCCAGTTAATTCCCAGTTACTGCCCAGTAAATGCCCAGTTAATTCCCAGTTACTGCCAAGTAAATGCCCAGTTAATTTCCAGTTACTGCCAAGTAAATGCCCAGTTAATTCCCAGCTGCTGCCCAGTAAATATCCATTTAATTCCCAGTAAATATCCAGTTAATTCCCAGTAAATGCCCAGTTAATTCCCAGCTGCTGCCCAGTTAACATGCAGTTCATTCCCAGTTGCTGCCCAGCAAATGTCCATTTAATTCCCAGTAAATGTCCAGTTACTGCCCAGTTAACATGCAGTTCATTCCCAGTAGCTGCCCAGGGACCACAGGGCAGGTGTGGCTCACCCAGAGCGGGCTCTGCTCCTCCTCCGGCAGCTCATCATCCCCACCCAGAGCACATTCCCAGCGCTCCCCTAAAAGCAGCAGCCACCTGCGCTGCTGCCGCTCATTAACGACACCCTGGATTAATTAGGAACCAGGAGAAGTTGCCGGTGGCTGCGAGGAGGCTCCAAACATCTCCTTTAATGTTCCCTTCTCCTCAGTGAAGCACAGGAGCCCTGAGCAAATCATCTCCTTAATGACCTCATCATCACCACCATCATCATCATCATCATCACCGCGGTAAAGTCATTAAGGGGGGAAAGGAGCAGGGGGAGCTGAGCCGTGAATAACAAAGGGATGAACATCCCGGGGAGCAGCCAAGGCTGCCTTGGCACCAGCTGCCCTCTGCACGGTGACACTCCTGTTCCGAGACCCCCCTGGGGACGGGTTTGTCCTGCAGGGAGGCAGCTGACCGAGCAGGAACATGGGCTGGAAGGGCGGGGCAAGGCACGGCCCTAAAGCGGAACGATCGGCTCCGAAATAATTGATGCCATGGTGCTATCAAAGTGCCCTTATTGAGCAGCCGCGGATGGACTGCTCCTGTTTCCTACAATCCCATCCTCTGTCCTGCCAGGAGTAAAAGCAGGTGATGATTTTTAAACCCCGAGCAAGTGGCACTTTCTGTGCTGTTCCCTGGGAGTGCTGCAGGGACAGTACGAGCGGCTCGGGGTGTGACAAGGAGCTTTAATCTCCTCCGTCAGCGTCTCCGAGGGGCTCTTTGGATGGATGGGATTTTTGGATGAGCTCCAAAATAGCCCCAGACATGACAGCCTGTCGGGAAGCACAAGCTGCTCCAGCCCAGCCTGTGACAGAGCACCACAGACAGGGACAATAAATAATTGACACTGCTGGCCATTAACAGAAGTGTCAGAGCACAGGAACCTCGGCCAGGGCTCCATCCAAGCTCTCTGCAGGGATGGAAAAGCTCCACATCCCCGGTAAAGTCAGAAATTCTGGAAGCCAACTGGGGCTGGGGAGTCCTCGGGTGCCCCACAGGTGTCCCCCATGTCCCCTCATCACCTGAGCGTGGAAAGGCTGCAGTAGTTTGGTGTCACTTTTGGACTCCAGCCAGGCCTGTGCAGGATCTTTCTGGTTTGTTTTTAAATGGACCTGTGTGTCCCAGCCCGTGGCTGTTACCTGGTGGAGTTACCAAAATCCTGGAATATCCTGAGTGGGAAGGGACCCACTGGGATCATCCCAGCTCCTGACACTGCACAGACCCCCCAGCAATCCCACCCTGGGCATCCCTGGGTGTCCAAAGGCTCCTGGAGCTCTGGCAGCCCCGGGGCCGTGCCCACTCCCTGGGGAGCCTGGGCAGTGCCCAGCACCCTCTGGGGGAAGAACCTTTCCCTAAAATCCACCAGAAACCCCTCCAGACACAGCTCCTTCCATTCCCTGGGGTCCTGGCCCTGTCCCAAGGAGCGGAGATTGGAGCAGTCCCTCTGGTCCCCTCGGGATTTCCCCTGGATTGGCACCCCTTGAGCTGTGCTGGGATAAATCCCTCGCTCCCAGTCCCAAGTGCTTTCCCTGGAGGGGCACAAAACTCGAGCTAAACGTGGTGTGGTAGAAACCCACCCAAGGGCTGAGGGAAGTTGCTGTCCCAGCAGCAGGAAGCTCAGGACTGCGGGAGAAAGGGATTTGCTCAGTCTGTATCCCATGGGAAATGGGTACAGCCACATTCCCAGCTTGGAGCTGAGATTAAAAAAAAGTGATGGAGAGGAGACACACAGGAAAAACTCAGCATGGATGTGGCCACAGCTTCCCCTTGGACCACGGCTCCTTCTCCGTGAATGCTCGGCACAGGGAGCCGAGCAGCGAAGGAGAGAAAAATTAACGGGGAAAATTTCTGTAATGAAAGAAGCAGGGAGAAAAAAATGCAAAAGAGACTTTTCCTGGAGTCTTAGGAGATTATGCCCCAGGCGAAGGAATTTCCCCTGCTGTGGTTTCAGCCTTCACAAAAGGAGCTGGTGACAATGACAGGGGGAACAAACAGCTCCGGTGACAAAGGGGACGGAATTTACTCTGCAGCAGCAGAAGGATGGGACAGGGAGTTCTCAGGGCCATTAGGGGATCCCAAATTGCCTGGCCCTGCCAGCATCCACCGTGTGGTGCTTAAAGGAGGCTGAATCAATCTCGGAGCACTTGGCTTTTCTCTTAGAATGTGTGTGGACAAAAATTGGGAGCTCCGGAAAAAATAAATGCTAAGGCTGTCTTTAAAAAAAGGACAAAATGGGGATCTGTTGCCTGAAATACCCGGGAAAAGAACGGGTATGTATTGTCTGGCAAAGTGCTTGTGAACACCTGGGAGATAACGAGGCAGGGAATTACAGCCAAGTTTGATTTGTCAAGAGCAAATCACATAAAATCAATTTAATGCCCTTTCATGGCAGCGAAAAGAGGCCTCGTGCTCAGGTGAGCAGTGATGGATGGCACAGATCAGGATTCCAGCGAGCAGGAAAACTCGGCTGCCCTGGGGAGAGCACAGGGAACACTCGGAAGGGCAGGAAAAGGTCCCAGGTTGTCCCTGTGTGGTGGGGAAGGACCCATTCCACACGTCCAAGGCTTTTCCTGGAAAGCCACGTGTGGATGTGGCTCAGCTCAGGAAGGAGGTGGCTGAGTTTGGAGGAACGATCAGGAAAAGAGGATTTTGGAAGGAAATCAGCACTGTCACCTCTGGAGGTTGGAAGGAAATCAGAACTGTCACCCCTGGAAGCTGGCAGGTGATGAAGGGAGACTTGGAATTGCAGGGAAGGGACTGCGGCAGGTGACAAAGCTTCCTGTCACCTGAGTGGCACCTGAGCGGCACCTGAGCGGCACCTGAGTGTCACCTGAGCGTCACCTGAGTGTCACCTGAGTGTCACCTGAGTGTCACCTGAGCGGCACCTGAGTGTCACCTGAGCGTCACCTGAGTGTCACCTGAGTGTCACCTGAGCGTCACCTGAGTGTCACCTGAGCGGCACCTGAGCGTCACCTGAGTGTCACCTGAGCGTCACCTGAGCGTGGAAACCGAAGGAGGGCTGGAGAGGTGACAGTGGGCGTGGTGTGAGGGGATAATGAGGGGAAATTCCCAGTGAGGAAAGAGAATGGGGAGTTTTAAGGTGTTTTTCACCGGCTGATTTGGTGCCAAGGTCTGAGCTGACCACGCGTGATTCCCTCGGCTCCTGGCAGGGGATGAGCAAAAAGCCGGGTTCCTGTAGCTGCCGGGTGTCCCAGAGGTGTGGCTGGCACTGCGGGTGTCTGTGCCAGTCCCTTTTCTGCCCAGCAACCCCTGAGCATCTTCTCCTCTAACAAAAGCCCTGTGTGACGGGATGATTGTCTCTGCACACCCGGGCTCTGTGTGGGTGAGAGGATTTCTGTGGCACATCCTGGCCGGAAAATAAACTCATGCCTTGACTCTCTAACATTAAAAAAATGTTGTTGGAGGGTTTTTGTTGGTTTGTTGTTTTTTGGTTTTTTTCCCCCACAGTTTCAGTGACAATTTTGGCCGCCCACCAGCCTGAAGGGGAATAACGCAGCCCTGAGCTCAGCTGTCCAACCACGGCATGGAGGGAATGAGTGGGATGGATGTGCATAAACAGCCCTTTGTCCATCAGTGTAAACCTAAAGTGATGCTGGAGCAGCTGGAGCAGGCACATCCAATCCTGCAGCTCAGCTGTCCCTGCAGACACCCCTGGGAGTGAGCTGGCACGGAATTGGCTCTCCACGAGCCACAGGAACGGGGACCTGTGAGGTCCCGGTGTGTCCCAGCAGAGCTGCAGGTGCTGCTCGTGAGGGCACTCCCAGCTCTGGGCTTTGGGAAAGGAAACCCAGGTGGGGGGCAATGAAATCAGGGTTTTGCTGGGGGTGTTCTGTGGATGCTGTGAAAAGCCTGAGCAGAAAAAGCCAAGAATATTAACTGCAGTTTTGAGGCAGAAAGGAAGTTTCTCTCACAGTTTTGTGATATTACGAGATCTGTAGAACACAGGAATGTAAACACCTGTGCAGCTGTGCATTTCCATAAAGAGGCTGGACCTTTGTTGTTATCCTTAACTGGCCAGTGGTTTCAAGAGGGTGCTAATGGTCTTGACCAATGATACGATACTGGAGTCCCTGTGTTACATAAACTGCGGGATTTTGAATAAAGTGCAGTTGGATTCCTGAATCCGAGAGTGTCAGTTCCTGATTTTCGTGCCGCGTTCTGGGAGGGAGCAGCGGCAGTGTTCATCAGGCTCCCTGAGCATCCCTGCAAAGGCTGCAGCCCTCCAGCCCACCCGAACTCAGACCCGGTCCCAGGACACGGCCAAAGAGCTGCGGGAATGGAGGAGGGGATGACAACAGTCCAAGGCAATCCCTCACCTCTTTCTTTCCCTCCTCATATGACCCAGCTCCTCTTCTCCCTGTTTTAACTCCTTTGCTTTTCTCTTTTCTCCTTTTCCCTTCCCTTATTCCCTATTTATGCTCCAGTGAGTGAGGCTGAGCATCAGCACGAGGGGGGGAATCCAGCCCCGGTTTTTTGAGGGAAGGTTCTGATTTGTTCGTGCCTGTAATTTCCTTTGGCAGTGGAAGGTTAATTGTGTGCTCCGCAGAGCTCTGAGCTCCCTGATTGAGGGGGCTGTTGAGAGCTGAGTGCTGCTGCAGCTCTGATTTAGTCCTGCTCACCAGAGTGATAAATTATGGGCAGATATGAGCCCACAGCGTTGAAGTTTGCAGGCTGCTGAACCTGTGCTCACTCTCCAGCAGGGAAAATTTGGTGTTTCCCTGCTGCTGCACCTCCCACGTTGTGTCAGAGTTTCTCTGGGGCTCTGCCTGTCATCCTGGGATTTTGGGGCTGGGGTTGAACAGCTCATTTATTGGGATTTGAGCCTCAGATCCTCGTGGTGTCAGTGATAAGAGCTCTGGGGATAAAATGCCTCCAGCCCAGAGCTGCTGCCTTGCAGGGCAGGATCACAGGATCATGGAATGGTTTGGTTGGAAGGGGACCTTGAAGATCATCAAGTTCCAGCTCCTTTCCTCTCCCCTGCACTCCCTTCATTCCACAGGAAAGAGCAGGATCAACAAAATTCCTGCGAGATTCCTGCTGCCATCACTGGCCTTGAAAGCTTTTGTCAGCCTGGGGAGAAGGAGCAGGTCCAGGCAGCTGAGTGAGCCTGGGGCAGCAAAATCCTCACGCAGGGAAAGGTGGAGTGGAGCTGGCTCACTCCGTGATTTCCCCAGGATCAGTGGCCGGGAGCACCCCGGCTCCCCTCTGCCTTCCTTTCCCTCAAAACCCTCTGGCATCTCCTTAAGCCCCGCTCAGCACCTGGAGAAGCCCAGGGATGCACAAAAGACACTTGATAGAAGCCTCCCTGTGTTTTCCCCAGCAGAAGAGTGTGGGGAAAATGCACTTGCAATTGCTCAAAGAAAGAAGTCCTTTAAGAGCCAGCGCTTTCCGTGGAAAAGCCTGGGAGAAAAATCCCCGCTGCCTGCCTTTGTGAGAAAGGTATTTTTTATTTAGGATACAAAGCAGGATTGTGTTTGTGTGCTGCCCTTCATCTGCGTTGCTCCACTTAAAATCCCATTGCGGAAATATGAAAGAACTCTGTTTTCATTAAGGATATATCAGCTCCATTCCCAGAGGGATGAAAGAGCACCAGGAAAAGAAAGGGGACAGCTTTAGTAAAACAGCACTGCCAGGGGACATCATAAATACATAAATTACTCACAACCAGCAAGGCAGCCTCACAAACTGCACAACAACATCCTGCAGCGCAAGGAAACCTATTCCCTGGGAATGTTGTCTCGGAGCAGGAGTGCTGGCAGCGCTTGTCCTGCCATCCTGAGGGGCTCTGACTCCCAAACACTCAACCCTGAGGCCTGGAAGGAGCTGGAGCCTTTGGAGCCACCAGGATGCCTCCCACTGCTCTCCCCCCTTGGAATGCCAGCAGAAACAGGGAGGTCTCAGCTTCCCAGGGCCAGGCAGGGGTGATTTCCTGAAACAGAAGGTGCTCAGGGAAGCCTCAGGAAGCCCAAATGCCTCCTGGAATTCTCCCAGCTCTGTGGGTGTCAACACCCATGGCAGCCTTGGCCCTTTTTGGCTGTGTCTTCCCCTCTTCCTGCTGTTCTTCCGCACTTTTTGGTTCCTTTTCCAATCACTTCCCCTGGTAGTTCTGGAGTTAAGCTCCGTCTCTGGGTTGGACATCCCAGCCCTGTCCTGGAGCTGCTCCCACAGAGCCACAGGAGAGGCTCAGACTGTGCCAGCCCTGGGGGAGACGGGATGCTGGCATGGGATTTCATGGGATGGTTTGGGTGGGAAGGGACCTTAAAGCTCATCTGCCATGGCCAGGGACACTTTCCTCTGTCCCAGATTGTTCCAAGCCTCATCCAGCCTGGCCTTGGACACTTCCAGGGATCCAGGGACAGCCACAGCTTCCCTGGACGACAATTGCATTTTCCTGCATTTCCCCAGGGTTCCTCGTGGTTCCTCTGCTCCACACCTTATTGTGTCTCCAGTGGATCCTGTGGAGCTTCCCAGCATCTCCCTGGAGCTGTTGGAGCTCCAGACTGGACAGAGAACTGCAGAGGAGCTTCCCTGTGCTGGGAACAGGTCCCTCAGCCCTTGCCGCTGTCCAGAGCCCAGGGAGCAGTTTGGTTCCATCCCAATACATCCCACACAAGTGGTTTTCCTCACTCTGGAATCCATTCCAGCTCCAGACCCTTCCCAGCTCACCTGGTGTGGTTCCGCTTCCCACCTGACCAAATCCAACCACACTGAGCTAAGATTCCTCATCAGAGACCTGCAGTGGGTCCCTTGGATCCCAAACTCTTCGCTCCCAATGGCTGGAATTGTCCATCATGGGTCCTTATGCTCTTTTTAATTGGTTACCTTTCTCCAAAGTTGAACACACAAAGGCTGCCATTATTTTGGGAGGATACATTTGGATATTTTCTGTACTCCTTATCTTTCCCCCAGGTGCCTTATCAATCCCTCAGGTGGCTTTTGTACCTCTGCATTGTCCTGTGAGGGATTACCACCCTCACTGCTGCTGCTGATTCCCTGAGTGCTTATTAGGTGAACTCCTGAGTTCCCCATTAATTCAGGGAATTAATAAAAGAACCAAGAATTTTCCCAGCCCTTTTTCAGGCCTCCAATCCTTCCTTGGATTGATGCATTTGCAGGAAAAGACTGGAGAAAGGCTCTGCCCCCAAACTGGACTAAATGTAAGGAATAAAACATGGAGATGGAGCTGAGGAATATCCACGAGGGTCAGCAGTGTCCGGTGGACAACGAGTGTCCCCCTGACCTGTCCTGGGCACAAGGAGCCACTGGGATCCTGGGGACATCAGGGGGAGCATTCCCAGCGGGCCAGGGGGTGATCCTGCCCCTCTGCCCAGCCCTGGGGGCACCTCTGGGGTGCTGTGTCCAGCTCTGCATCCTCAGCACAGCAGGGACAGGAGCTCCTGGAACTGAGGAAGGGCCTGGAGCATCTCCGTGCCCAGGAAAGGCTGAGGGAGCTGGGGCTGCTCAGCCTGGGGTGTCCCAGTGTGTCCCTGTCCACCCCTGTCTGTCCCTGAGTGTCCTTGTCTGTCCCTGGGTGTCCCTCTGTGTCCCTGTCCGTCCCTGGGTGTCTCCGAGTGTCCCTGTCTGTCCCTGGGTGTCCCTGAGTGTCCCTCTGTGTCCCTGTGTCCCTGTCCATCCCTGGGTGTCCCTGAGTGTCCCTCTGTGTGCCTGGGTGTCCCTGTCCGTCCCTGTCCGTCCCTGTCCATCCCTGTCCGTCCCTGTCCATCCCTGGCTGTCCCTGTCCATCCCTGTCCGTCCCTGTCCATCCCTGTCCATCTCTGGGTGTCCCTGTCCATCCCTGGGTGCAGGAGGGCTCAGGGCAGGGCCCAGCAGTGGTATCAGAGCCACGAGCAGGGGCTGATCCGAGGAGCCGCCCCTGCACAGGCAGCAGAACTCCTGCCCTGGGCAGCGCCCAGAGAGGGCTGGAATCGCCTCCCTGGGATATTCCAGAGCTGCGGGCCCACCCTGCTGTGCCCGGAGCTGGAATCGCCTCCCTGGGATATTCCAGAGCTGCGGGCCCACCCTGCTGTGCCCGGAGCTGGAATCGCCTCCCTGGGATATTCCAGAGCTGCGGGCCCACCCTGCTGTGCCCGGAGCTGGAATCGCCTCCCTGGGATATTCCAGAGCTGCGGGCCCACCCTGCTGTGCCCGGAGCTGGAATCGCCTCCCTGGGATATTCCAGAGCTGCGGGCACACACTGCTGTGCCCGGAGCTCTGGGATGGCCCCGCTGAAGCAGGGAGGTGGCCCCAGGGACCCTCGGTGCTCCCTCCAGCCGGACCCACTCTGGGATTCTGGGATGTGGAGGTGCCCGAGCAGCTGTGGGGCTCTGATGTCTCTGGGGCGCCTGCAGAGAATCCAGAGGAAGGGGAGATGATGCAGCTGGGGAAAAGCCCCTCTGTTTCCCACCCCTGCACGTTTATCTGTCCCAGGGAGGTTCCACAGCCCGACCCAGCCCTGCTGTGACAGGGAATGCTCTGGAAGCACCAAAGTGGGGGGACAAGCTGGGAACCCGAGTCCCCACGCTCTGAGGCCTGGGGGCTTTGCCATCCTTTGGTTCCTTCCATGTTGTCCCTGTCCTTCCTCCCACACCCTCCCACTGCAGGGGGACCCAGCTGCTCCTGCAGCATTGTCACAGGTCCCTGGAATGAGCAGAGAGCTGAGATCTCTCCTCTGTTCACCCCATCAGGAGACAGGAACAGCAAGGGGAGCCACTCCTGCCACTTCCCACAGAAATGAGGGAGCCAGGAAGATGGACAGGATTGGGAAACAGGGGAATACCAACCTCCCTCCCTCCTCAGCTGCTTCCTGCTCTCCATCCTCCCAGTGCAGCCCAGGATTCCTCTCAGCCTCTTTGCTGGAGCTTGTCCTGACATTTCCAAAGGGGCCTTTTGGTTGGGTTATGATGTTATCTCCTTAACTGCAGAGTCAGCAATTCCAAATGCTGCCTGTCAGAGGAGGAGATTTGGCACCCAAAATTCCCAACTGCCTTCACTCCTTGTTCTCTGCTCTCATCTGGGTTGTTGCCTTCTCTTTCCATTCCCATATTTAAGATTTGTTCCCTCCTCCTTCTATAGCTGTATTTAAGATGTTCTCCTTTCAGCAGATCTATTTTTTTGGGTGCTTTTGCACAGGATCTTGCAGGCAACAGAAGCAGAGAGAAAATTCCTTATAAAATCCCCACAGCTGGAGGTTCAAAGTCCCAATGGACCAGTCTTGAGTCCGGTGTTGAACCAGATCAATTCTCTTAGAAGTCCAAATCCCAGAATTTTTAAGTTTGGAAAAGACCTGGAAGATCATCGAGTCCAGCTTGGTGCCATGGTGATATCTCCAAGACCTGCTTTGCACCCTGTGAAAAGTCTCCATTTGAGGGCATTTTGGGGTTATTTATTCAAGCAGAAAAATCCAAAGTCTTTAAAAACTGGAGCAACTCCATCAGATCCCTAAGCTGAGTAAAATTCCATGTTCATACAATCAGTCTCTGGCACATTTTGGTCATGCTCAGTGTCCTCTTGTCCAGAAAATTCCAGGTTGTTTTTTACCCATGGATGTAACACACGTGGAATTTCTCAGTCACGACAATTCCAACCTTGAACCTCCAGATTTTAAAGGACAAAATGACAAAGGATCTGTAAGGGGCAAAATCCCCCTGGATGAATGGAATGGTATCCAGCTCTCCCCAAGTGTTCAGGTCTGGAGCACAAAGTGAGAGATGTGGGAGCAAAAATCAGGGAACAAAATCCTTTGGCTCCACCACTCCCTTGGCCAGCCCATACCAGGAGCATCCCGACGGAGGGACCCTTCAGCTCCCAGAGGAAAAGCTGAAGGAAATCTCACCCTTCCAGCAGAAGCACCTCCCCCCAGGAGGAGGGAATTTGGAATATTTGGGCAGTTTGGGTCATATCTGGTGGGATAAAGCAGCTCCAGTGCCTCAGGGCAGGGCCAGGGGCTGTTGGGTGTGGAATAGAACAGCCAGAGATCCTCTGGAATAAAGGGGAATTGAATTCCCATTTGATATGGGAACAAAAGGAGAGAGGCAAATGATCCAGAGCATCTTTTCATGCTTCTCTAGCAGGGCTTGGCTCCACTGGGTCACCAAAAAACAGGGAATCAACTCTCCAACCAACTTGCTGGATTAAAGAGCCAACATTCCTTCCTTAACAGTGCTGGAGGTGTGGGAATTCTCCAGCTTTCAGACCAGGTTATATCCATGAAATTAATACATATTCCTCACATTTCTATTCCATATTCATTACATTTCCATGCTCATTATTACCATGAGCTTATTTCGATGTGAGCAAGGGTCTTTTGAGGGTCTTTGGTGGCGTTTGGAGCATCCCATTCCTCCCATTCCTCAAAATTCCCTTGTGTGGTCCTGGATCTTCTGCTGGATCTTCACTCCTTGAGAGTGTCTCAAATATGTGACCTGGTCATGATGCACCTTCCTTTCCATTCTTTATTCTGGCACTGGATTTTTGCTCTCAAATCCAAGGCACCTCCCAGTCCATATTAATCATGGATATAGGGAAATAGGGAAGCCTTGGCTAGCACGAGACATTTTAGCCACAGATGTGGGGAATTAGCACAAAGCTACACCAATCTCTGGTATTTTGTAGGGTACAAAACTCAGCATTAACCCCAGAAGTGGGATCATAAACTACCATTGCCCTAAAATTAAAATTTCCCACCGTTTGCCCCACTGCTGCCTGGATTTCTTCCAGAGGAGACAGAACCTGCTTGGTCACAGCCACATCACTGAGGCCACCACCGAGCCGTGTCCCCAGGTGCCACATCCAGAGTTTCCCATCCCCCGAGGATTTCACCGCTCCATGAGTGAACACAACCCCCCTCCGAGGAGACGGTGAGCCCTGCTCCGAAGCCACCTGTGCCGCGGCAGGCACAAACACGCCGAGCACAGCCAGTGCTTCTCGGCACTCTAGAGGCAGACACGGCACCACTTGGGCACGGTTTAAAGCTCGGGCACGGTTTAAAGCTCAGGCACAGTTTAAAGCTC
>WEKY01016184.1:260943-277883 GCA_013390045.1 Picathartes gymnocephalus
ACAGTTTAAAACTCGGGCACGGTTTAAAGCTCGGGCACAGTTTACAGCTCGGGCACGGTTTAAAGCTCGGGCACGGTTTAAAGCTCAGGCACGGTTTAAAGCTTGATTTATTGCTGCAGTCTCACGAAGGTGCAAGAACGTCTGCACAGCACAAGTCAGAGCTCAGCCACCAGTGCAGAGCGGTCACAAGGCCACAGGTTACCAGGTCTTTTAAAGGTTAATTGGCCAATAAACAACTGCCACACACATTTGTTTTAACTTTCACACCAATGGTTCATTAAAACTGTCTTACACGTCTTGCTGCAATGCGGGCTTTTTTATCCAATCATATAATGACATACGATTCTACATAATTACATTTTAAAACTTCTTACTTAGTTTTATAACTATTTCTGTATCTAAACTTCAAAACCTTCTATTATCTAACTTAACACGCTTCTTCTTAAGCTACAGACCTACATCCTTATTACAGGCCTCTAAGTCTGGAAGCCTTTACCACGGCCTCAGGTGGAATGCTACAGTCGTTTCAAACTCAGAGTCTGCAGGGACAAGGATTTGAGAACTTTCCATGCCTTGGATTCCCACAAGTGCTCATCTGCATTCCCAAGGCATGGGATTTTGCAGGAAGCTTTTTGGAGCAGAAACTCTCCATTCATCAGAGAGATCCATGGACTCCAGAGTGGGAGTCAGGTGTTTATGACTCTCCCCGTAATATTAAATTAATACAGTGATGATTTATCAGCCTGGCAGCTCTGAGTTTAACAAAGAGGGAGAGGGAAGCAAATGGAAGCTGAGGTTGCTCCTGGGATAAAATATTTGTGCCTGGCACTGTTGGCTCGTAAGATCCAGACCCATAAAGGTTTCATGGGCTCTTTCCCAGCCTGGGCAGGCTCTTTAAACCCTGAACCCTGAGTCAGTTTAATAGTCAGGCCCTGACCCTGTGGTTTTACTGCAGAGAAGTTGCAGAGAGCAGGAACTGTTCCTGCTGCAGCTCTGGCCCTGCATTTCCAGCCCTGCAGGAGGACGAGCTCTGCTGCTCAACTGCAAAGGGCACGCAGCCTTTGAGGAGACCCTGGTGTTTTCTCAGAATAAATCAGCCCTCACTGGCTCTGTTTGTCAAGGATGTGTTCTTAACAGGAGCCCAGGCAGGAAAGCTGGAGGACAAAATGATGAAATGGCAGGAAACCTCCCCAAATCAGACAGAGCTCCCACACGAGTCCCCAGGGAGCTCAAGGACAAAGCAGCTGCTCTGGGAAAGCTTTGAAACCAGCACAGGGTCAGGGAATGCTCTCCAGGTTTCTGGTTTATCTCCACGTCTGCAAGTCCAGAGAATTCAGGGGAAGAGTCAGAGCAGCTCAGGGGAAGCCAAAAGTCACCAGGGGAGCCCCAAGAGCCACGTCCCAGCCCTGGGTGGTTCTGTCTGCCCCAGGGCTGGGGAGGACACAGGGAGGGCTCTCGCAAGGAGTTTTTGGGGGAGTTGTGCTGCCTTAGGAAGGACAGGGAAGGACGTCACGGGGTGAGCGTGTGGCTGGAAGGAAGGAAAGGGGTTGAGGGTGAGTGAGGAGCATCACAGCTGTCACCCTCCATCACAGGGAGGGTGGCAGGGACCTGCCTGGGTCCCTGTGCCAGGGTTTGAGCTGCTCAGCTTCTCACCTGCACCCAGAGCAGCTGTGGCTGCCCCTGGGTCCCTGGAAGTGTCCAAGGTCAGGTTGCACGAGACTTGGAGAAAACGGCTTGAAATAATTAATACAAATATTTTTTTTAAAAAAATGTTCCTAATTTTTAACTTAATGGAAAAGAAAAACATAGATGGCTTTTAATGCTATTGGGATTGTTCAGCTTGGAAAAGAGAAGGCTCCAGGGAGACCTTTCCAGTGCCTAAAGGGGCTCCAGGAGAGCTGGAGAGGGACTGGGGACAAGGGATGGAGGGACAGGACACAGGGAATGGCTTCCCACTGCCAGAGGGCAGGGATGGATGGGATATTGGGAAGGAATTGTTCCCTGGGAGGGTGGGGAGGCCCTGGCACAGGGTGCCCAGAGCAGCTGTGGCTGCCCCTGGATCCCTGGCAGTGTCCAAGGCCAGGCTGGACACTGGGGCTTGGAGCAGCCTGGGACAGTGGGAGGTGTCCCTGCCCATGGCAGGGGTGGGACTGGATGAGCTTTAAGGTCCCTTCCCACCCAAACCATTCTGGAATTCTGGGATAAACAACCTGGAGAAGAGCAGAGTGCCCAGGGAGGGGTTTGATTCTCAGAGGACCAAGGTGAAGGAATTACGGAATCACAATGTGAGGAAAGGGAAGGTGAATTTGAATGTAAATAAATGTAAAGTCAAGTGCAAGGGTGGAAATCCTAATTAGGCATCTCCAGGGATGGGCTCCGAGTGGATTTCATTCCAGAAATTGTCATTCCCAAGCGAAGCAGTGAGATTTTCTAATAAACACATCAGCCCAGCACACAAAGAAAGCAAATCAAATTATGGAATTGTCAGGACAAGAGAGGGCAGACACACAGGAACCTGTGTGTGATACTGGTAAATCCATCATAAACCTCTGCTGGAAAATCCATGATAAACCTGTGCCTGGATCCTGGGGCAGTTCTGGGGCCTCCCATCTGGAACAGGAATGCAGGAGAGGTGGAAAAGGTGGGGAAAACCCCGATTTCAGGGAATTTCAGACTGGAGATGACTGTAAGGAATATGAAAATCAGGGAAAAGGTGTGAAGGTGACAGGCCCAGAGACAGGTCAGGAATGTCTCAAGAGAGCATCAAGGGGGCCTCTGGACACCCCCAGAGCATCCTGCTGGGAGAAATGTGTGGAAAAGAAGGGAAGCAGCTCCCAGTCGCTGCAAGTCCTCAACCAGCCTGGCCCTGGAGGGTAAATGCAGGATCCCCCCATTTACTGGGGCCTCACGTGGCGAGGGGGCAGAGCCTCAGCCACAGGTGAGGGAGGGTGGGACAGCACAGGAAACACGAGCTGGGTCCTGGAGGAGCTACAGGACAGAGCTGTCCTAAAAATGGGATTAATGGGGCCTGGGGTTTCTCTCAGTAGGGAAGAACAGGGAAAAAACAAAGTAAAAACTGCTGGTTTTTCTGGAGCCAGAGAGCACAGGACATGGATCGCCCTGTGCTGGTTTCAAAGCTCCTAGTCTGGATGGAGGAAGGGCACAGGATACCAGGGCAGAGGGGATTGGTAGGATCCCAGAAAACCATCTCTGTCCTGCTCTTCTCCCTTCTCCTGGGGGTGCAGAAGGAGGCTCTGGGTGATCCGTGGGGAAACGGGAGCAGGAGTGAGCAGCAAACACAGCCCTGCCAGCACCAGGCTTCCTGCAGGAAACACAAAGTTCATGTCCTGCTTTCCCTTCTAATTACCTCCCTTGCCCTAAAAGAAAGGTCTGGTGGCATCCCAGTGAAGGTCATTACACCTGGGTTCCTCTGGAGCCTGAATTGTTTAATTTGCTCCCCACAACACAGCTTTGGGCAGTGCCAAACCCTCCTGCTCCGAGGGGGGCTGAATTCCAGCTGTGCCCACAACATAGCTGAAGGCTCAGCAATAATTCCTGCCTGCTGTCAGGATGGAGCTCTTCTCCAGATTTGGAGCTAAAATTTCATCCATTACGGCCGTAAACAACCAGCTCCAATGGGAAGCAGGTGTAACCTGCGCTGTCTGCTGAAAATATGAAGTCATAACTCTGGAAAAATGGTGAAAACCCGAGCATCTGTTGGGTTATTTGTCAGTGGGTAATGTCCCCTGCATCCCACAATTACTGGGAGTGGGATTCATCTGGCTCCATGTGTCCCTCTGCAGCTCTGAGCAGGAGAAGGAGCAGAGCCCGAGCTGCCATCAATCCTGGCCTAAAGCCTAAAACAGGTCAGGGAGCAGCATCTGGCAGTGCCACCTTCCCTGCAGACACTGCCCACGAAGGGAGCCCACGAAGAAGTGACCAGGCAGAAGCATTAAAGATCAGGAGGAATAACCCCCCAGGGAAGAGCTGCCCGTGTATCTGAGCAGCAGCATGGGGCTGAGCTGCGCTGCCTTCAGTCCCAGAAGGCGACGGGAGCAGGCACAGCCAGCGCTCAGCCTGGCGCTGCTGCTGCTGCTGCTCAGCCCCGGATGTCGTGTCCATCCCGGGCACCCGGCACTGCCGCAGTCACCCAGCCGCCCTTTCCAGACACGGCCCTGCGGCACGCCCGCCAGCCCGGCGCAGCCGGCGCGGCAGCGATAGGCGGCTCCTTGGGCCACCCCTCCAGAGGTGTGCCACGCGGAGCCCAGCACTGCTCACGGCAGCAGTTGTGGTGCCCCGGGGGACAACAGAAACACAAGGAGGAGCTGCAGCAGATGTACCAGAGAGGCTTTTATTCCCTGACGGGCACTGCTGCAGCCCCAGCCACAGGCAGTGTCTCCGCAGGGGGATAGCTCCAAGTGGCTCAGGAGCAACAGGATACGGGGGTTTTATAGTGGGAGGAGACTATCTCATGTCCAATGGGGAAATCCTAGGGGTGGTACATTCGTAAAACAGACTTTTCTGGGGAGCAATCCGGGGATCGGGGGGATACAGCAGCACTAACAAATCAACCACCGAGGAACAAGGAACATTCTAGCAAAAGGGGCAAGGTTACAAGGGGTTGACAGGGGAGAAGGAGGAGGGAGACAGCAACCAAGGGAGGGGACACAGATCAATCATCGGAGGTAGGAGAAACCATTTGCCAGCGAGGGGGGTACAGAGAACAAACCATTTTACATTACAACTTAGAAAAACCCGCCGCAACACAACTCCATCTTTCTTCTGCCAGGGATCCTCTTGAGGGATCACTGTGCATTCCCTGACGCAGGTGAATGATTCCCCCTGAGGTGTGGGGGGTTCTGGGGAGAGGGAAAAGCTGGGCCGGGTCACCCTGAGTGGGGACGAGCTAAAGGGTGAAGCCAGCTCAGGATTTGGGTGTGTAGAAACAAATCCTTTTCACCTGAGGGAAACGTGGGGAGTGAAAGGTGGGGAGTGAAAGGTGGGGAGTGAAAGGTGCCATTCCTCAGATATTTCCAGGTCTGGAGATCCCTGTTCAATGGAAAGGCGCCTGAAAAGCCGGGGCCATCCTGAGTGAGCCCCGGTGTGCCCAGCTGGTACCAAATGGGAGCAGAAAAGACTGCAGAGCTCATTTTTCTCCCCTCCTTCTGCAGGAGCATGTGGAGAGTTCTGCTCCTGCAGGACCTTTCCTCCCCTGGAACACGTTCAGAGCAGTTTTACCCAGGGAAAAAACTCAGGATTTATTTTGTCCCCTCCCCAGATCTCTGTGAGCACAGAGCCCAGCAGCAGCTGAGCAGTGACCAGGGAGGAGCTCGATTTTATTGCCCGGAACACAACTCAGCATCAGCAGAGCCGGGATGGAAATGGATCCTATTCCAGGCAGGCAGGGAAAAGGGCTGGCAGGAAAAGGAGCTGGAGCTCTCTGAGAAGCTGCTGCATTTATTTCACGGAGAAAACAATTCCCAGCCCCTCTGGGAACCGGAACCTTCCAGCTCTTCTTTCTGTGCCTGCCAGGATTTGGGGACCATCTGTGAAGCATCACCAGAGTCCCCACACTCCCGAGCTGCTTGGTCCCAGATGAAACATCAGTAGGAACATCTGGAGGAAGGGCCAGGTTCCTGAGGAAGCTGGGGAGCAGTGGATGAGGGGGCAGAGCAGTTCAAAGGGAGCAGGCTCTGCACACATTGCGGGGTGCAGAAACAAACCCTCTGGAGAAGGTGAAATGGAGATTCAGAGTCATCCCCTCTGTTACCCCAGAAAAGTCAGAGCAAGGATCAGCTGTTTCGCTCAGTCACAGCACACCACAAGCCTTAGGAGCTCGCTGCAGCAGGAGTTGGGACACAGCAGCTCTTGGGATCGTATTTTTAGCAGGAACCGGGCAAAAATCCACCTGAAATGTCTCAGATAAATCACTGTAATTGCTGTGTCAGCCAGTTCTGAGGAAGGAAGCAGCTTTCTTTTCTCTCACTATGTGGGACAGGGGGTCCTGAGCTGGGTGGGAGATTCCCAGTGGAGCTGGGTGTTTTTAGGGGATGGCTCCAAAATGGGGAGCACCAGTTTTGGCTCAGGATGCTCTCCCAGAGCCTCCATAGAATCACAGGATCACTGAGCTTGGAAAAAGCCTCCAAAAACCATCAGGTCCAACCTCTGGCCAAACCCCACCATGCCCAGTAAGACAAACTTCAGGACAAGCGTCCAGACAAGGCTGGAACCCCATATTCCATCTTTTTATCTGTGTTATTCCCACAGGAGTGAGGTGAGTGCCAGCTGGGAGCTACTGCAGGGTCCCTGCTCCTGCTTTTCTCTGCTCAAATAATCCTGTCAGGGCTCTGCTCTCACATCTCCAGGGCCTGCAGGTGTCTCCAGGTGTTCTGATGCCCCTGAGGAGCCAGGGGCTGGAACGGCAGGAATCGGGATGGCTCTGATGGAGGGACACCCTTCTACCCCCACACTGCGGTGCTCAGGTCACCTAAAGGCCACTCCAGCGGCGGCTGGAAATAAATCAGGCCTGAAATTGTCTCTTCCCGAGCCTGCCTGCTCAGCAGGGACACGGGACTTGTCCACACAGGCCGGTCCTTGTCGCAGGAGGCAGCAGGTGACAGCCTGAGTTCCGCTGGCTCCGTGTCCCTTGTTTGAAAGGCAGATCTCTGGTGGCTTTGATTCCTTCCTCGAGGTGATTTTTTATTGCTTCTTCCAGCAGATGACCCTGATTTCATTTGCTCCACGACTTGCAGGGAGGCCGTATCCATCAGGCAAAGCCTGCAGAGGGAGCAGCCCCGGCGCTGATTAAAGCTGGCTCCGAGGGTGGAATTCAGCCTGGAGGAACCTTGTGTTTTAACAGGAACTAATCACAAAGCCAGGGGGGAGAGGAGTTGCTCTTTTTGTGGTGCTGGTGCTCCTTCTGCACTGAAAAATCCATCAGCGAGTGTCGAGCAACTCAGCATCAATTCTTTTGTAATTTTGAAATTTTTTTATCATCATCGTCATCATTTTCCTCCTTTTCTGTTCCCTCAAACTTTTACCTTAATCCAGGACTTTTCCCAGTTTCATCCTTCCAATTCTCACCCAGGGCAGGGCAGTGGGAGAGGGCCTGTGCTGGGCTCACTCTCCCTGTGGGATTAAACCACCACAGCCCACCTGGATAATGACATTTTATTCCAAGGATTTAGGGAGGATAGAGGGCAGGACAAGGTTTTGGGACATGCTAGGAGCTCATCTCTCTGATGGGACCTGGCCTGGCACTCCAGGAATCTCCATCCCTGCCTCAGAGCTGGACTCTTCCTCGAAAACTGCCTGATTTCCCAAAATTTTGGGATCGTGTTCAGCTTGGAATGTGTTCTGAACACCCACAGCTGAGATAACACCACGAAATCAAGATTTTCTCAATAAAAGGGGATTTTTAATCCATAAATGTGGGAGAGTTGAGTCCTGGCTGGCCAGGGCAGGTCCCTGGTGACCAAGAGTCTGTCACGGTGCAATTTCCACGTCCCACATGGATTGGGACCATTCCAGGAACTGCAGCAAAGCAAAAGATGCCCCTAAAAAAAAAAAAAGGATTTTTCTGTTCTCCCAACTGGAAAGCTCTCCCATCAATCCCTAAATATAACAGCAATTTCCATGCATCTTGGAAGTTTATATGGAAGTAGGTCCTCAGTTGCTTGGGGTGGTTCATCAGATAGAAGTCACTATGCAAATGCTCAAATGATGGCATTAGAATTTTATGGACTGTAATTACAAAATATTTTTGTATATCATTATTTTGATATGATTATTTTCATATCATTATCATGGAACTTGGAAGAGAAGAACTCTTGAAAGTTTTGCGTGAGGAAAATGAGAACATGGGGAAAAGGAGAAGGGATCTGCTGCAGAAAAGCCCCTGCAGTACCAGCAATAATTAATATGGATTTTCGGGATTGCAACAGCAAATGAAACCCTTTTTTTTGGGGGGCCTCACTTAGTGGTAAAATGGCAAATCCTTGTGGAATAAAAGCAGGATGGGTATTCCCAACAACATATTAGTTCTCCTTCATCTGAGGAAAATTATTAATAAAGGCTGGACATGGCTTTCTTTACTGTTGATGCTTCATGCTGTGAAAATAACAAAATCTGTTTATTTGCGTTACAACACCATTATCAGCTGCTCGATTATTTTCAAGATAGGAAAAGTGGCAGAGGGACTATTGCAGAATATGGGGGAAAAAAACCAAACATTTTGAGCATTGGCCTATTTATCATCATTTGTAGTTTCTGTGCTAATATTTATTTTGGTAAATTTGACTCCAAATTAACAGGAGAAAATGAACGTGCCCTGCGTGGATCAGCAGGAATGCCATGGAGGGATCCAAATTTTATCTTTGGAATGGTCAAAAAGCCCTGGGGTGGCAGCAGGAGCAGGGCAGTGCCCGTCCCCTGAGCTGGCACTGCTGGGGCAGCTCTGGGACCCTCCTGGCAAGAGAGACCTGGAGGGGCTGGAGCGTGTCCAGGGCAGGGAACGGAGCTGGGAAGGGGCTGGAGCCCCAGGAGAGGCTGAGGGAGCTGGGAAAGGGGCTCAGCCTGGAGCAAAGGAGGCTCAGGGGGGATCTTGTGGCTCTGCACAACTCCCTGCCAGGAGGGGCAGTGAGGGGGGGTCGGGCTCTGCTGCCAGGGAACAGGGACAGGAGGAGAGGGAACGGCCTCAGGCTGGGCCAGGACAGGTTTAAATGGGATATCAGGAAAAATTCCTTCACGGAAATTGTGGTCAGGCACTGGCACAGCTGCCCAGGGCAGCGCTGGAGTCCCCATCCCTGGAAATGTCCCAAACCCCGTGGATGTGGCACGTGGGGACCTGGGTTAATGACTGCACTTGATCATCTTGGAGGGTTTTTCCAACCTGAACAATTCCAGGATTCTGTGAATAATTCTGATCCCTCTGAACTCATGGAATTTCTTCCAGCACAACAGAAATCTTTCAATTTCCCAGCCTTAAACCTACAGAAGTCCAGGTGTCTCCCCAGAAGCCTTTTTCTCTCTAATGTGCACTTAACAGGCTCATTAAATGATTTAATGTCATTAAAGGTCACTCCTGCACACCCAGAAGGACTTTGCACATGGAATTTTTAATTTTATTACACAGAAATAAATCTGGGGGTGCACAGACCCTCTTTTTAATAGTCTAATATGCACGTAGTTATTTATTTATCTCCCAAAAGAGGGGTTTTTTTCATACCAGAGCTAATTAAAACAGACTCATCTCATGCTCTGTCTGAGATATTGCAAACATTAAAGCAGCAGCTAAAAAAAGAATGGAACAAGTGACATTATTTGGCCACAAATACGGCTCTTATTTAAAAGACAGGCACTGGTAAAGTGGAAAAAAGCCAAGAAGTTTCATTCCATTGCATTTTGGGATAATGAAGAGGAGTTTGAGAGGCTTTAAGCTGATTGTTTGGACGATCGTGTGCAGAAAAAGTCAGCACAGGTTGTGTGTGATAACAGCCCAGGAGACCTGGATGTGAAAATACCTGAAATTTAAGCTTTAAATATTTCTTTAAATATTTATTTCACTACTTCTCACACCAGGGACCTGTGTTGTCCCCATATCACTGGGGAAAAAAAAGCTTTTCTGGAAGAGCTAAATATGAATAAGCTGCAGAAATCCATGAAATATTGATCCTGTCGTGGCTGGCCTGCAAATGGAAGTGAATCCTGTACATACGCCTAAAGAGTGTTTTACAAATTCATTAAAAATAATACAGGAGCCCCAGAATGCACTAAAGGTGATTAATTTGCACCATTTAAAATAATATACTCCGGCTTATAAAACCTGAATTATTTATGACAGCAGCAGTAACATCTACTGGAAAGAAAAATAAATGTTGGGCTAAAGTAAACAGTGTTTTCACCAAATGTCAAAACGCACTCCGTAATTTCTGCATTTCCAGCTGGTTGTTCCTCATTTTCAGAGAACCACGGGATTGCTGAAGTTGGAGGAACCTCTGGAGATCACCAAGGACTCTGCCCAAGGAGCAGATTGTCCAGGACCAGGGTTTGGATATCTCCAGACATGGACAGTTCACAGCATCCCTGGTGCTTGACCAACCTTAAAATCCCTTTTAGGTGTGAGTGGAGCCTCCTGGTTTTCAATTTTTGGGCACCGTCCCTGTTCCTGGCACTGGGAAGAGCCTGGATCTGACTCCTCTACATCCTGCCAGGCATTGATGGACATGGACATGGTCTCCTCTTCTCCAGGCTGAACAATCCCAGCTCTCACAAGAGGTGAGAGGTGCTGCCCCCTCTCCTGGCCCATCCCATTCCCCCTCTTCTGGTCCATCCCATTCCCCCTCTCCTGGTCCATCCTATTCCCCCTCTCCTGGTCCATCCCATTCCCCCTCTCCCGGTCCATCCCATTCCCCCTCTCCCAGTCCATCCCATTCCCCCTCTCCCGGTCCATCCCATTCCCCCTCTCCCGGCCCATCCCATTCCCCCTCTCCTGGCCCTGTCTGGATTCCTGCTCCCATCTCCACACGTGCAGGAGGAGCTGCCAGCGCAGGCGGAGGGGCACAGGGCACTCTGGCACCGAGCTCCTGCAGAGCCAGAGCAGATTGCCCACCTTGGAGCATATTCAGGGTCCGGTTTGGGGCCTTGAGGCACCAGCTGGGACCTCCACCAGTCCCACTGGGAAGTGCAGGTCCCCTCGGCTCTGCCCAGCCCTGTCACCATCGTGTCACCACGCTGAGCCCCCCGAGGGAGGCTCCTTACCCTGCCGTGCTGCACAGCCTGGATTTATCCCTTGTGCAGCACCTCCAGCAGCCTCAGGAGGAAATGGGAAAAGGAGGCGTCCAAATTTCCCCAAGGACGCACAAGACAGGAACTCGGAGCATCCCCTGGGAAGAAGGAGAGGTTTAATTTCTCACCAGAGCCACAGACACCCGTGGTGAGCTCCACAGGACTGTCTCTGCCACACGTCTGCTCTCACCTCGTGACGGGTTTATTATTTTCCTGTCAGTTTTCCTCCCCAGCTGTTTTCACGAGCCAGACTTTTCATTTTGGTGAAAACCCAGGAAGGCTCGAGAGGGGCCAGGGTTAAAGGAGGTCAGAGGAGGAGGAGGAGGAGAAGGCAGGAGCTGCAGGCTGCAGTTTGAATGCTTTATGTTCTCCTCAGAGCTCCCTGCCAGCTCCTGCTGCCATTGCCAGGTGATGGATTGGCTCTCGACTCCTCACACAGCAGAAACACTGGGAAAGGGAATCCATCCCACCTGGAATGGAATTGGAGCTCAAAATGGGCACCTCTCACCTCAACAGCAGCGATGGGTGGGAGGGGAGTGGAAAAGGAGTCCCTGCCCACGGAACTGGGTGAGTTTCAAGGTCCCTTCCCACCCAGCCCCGCTGGATCCAGTGAGCCTGGGCAGGAGCAGAGTGCCCAGGGAGGGCTTTGCTCTTGTGGGAGGCTCTGCCTGGGGGACAGCTGGGACAGGTTCTGATGAGGACACAGGGGTAGAACAGGGTCTGACTCTGGTAAGGACAGGAGAACAGCACAGCCTTGGAGAAGGAGAGAGAGGATGGAATTTAGGCAAAGCACAAGCAGGAGCCAGCTCAGGTCTGTAAGGCTGGCAAAGCAGAAGTTATGGAAAACAAAGATATTTGGGTTCCTCAAAATGGGGCTTGAGGGAACAGCCACCTGAAAGGACACCAGACATTGAGGACAGACCCCAAAGAACCCTAGAAGAACGTTGATAAGGGGTGTGATTGTGTAAAATAAAGTCAAGTAATGAGGAATAGCTCATGAATGTGTAATCAGTGTGATCTAAGAACTCTGTTCACCCAGCACTCGATCTGAGGAAGGATCCTCCCAGTGCTCAGCGCTGCAATAAAGAATTCCTGGTTTCCGATACGCCAAAAGAAACTTTCCGTCTGGCTGATCTCAGTGTCAGTTCCACACTTCGGAGGATGGAGGTGGTGAGATGGAGAAGGAGAGAGCCCTTCCCCACCCAGCTGAGTCCCCATGCTCAGGGCTCCGTCCCCTCCTCAGCAGAGTCAGGAAAATCATCCTGGGGCCAGCAGGACCCTCTGGCCCCTGGTGGGGCAGGTCAGGCCTCCTGGAGGGTCAGGTCAGAGAGGAACGAGCCCAACCCTCTCCTGGGGACAGCATTCACCCTTGGGCTGGGCCAGAGATGGAGGCGGGCCAGGATTCAGAGACCTGGACTTTGTCTCTCACCTCCTCCAGTCCAGCAGCAGAGGAGGGTGAAGGGCACTGATCCATTCCTGCCTTTCCCACGTCACACATCCATGTCACGATCCGCTTCAAAAGCAGATTTTTGTGACTTGTTCGTTAACCTGATCTCAAGAGTGCAAAAGTCACAAGGGAAAATTCAACTCTAAATCAAATCAGAACACCTTTATTAAAATACCCAACTCAGATGCGATAGAAGGAAGAGAAATAAGGAAATAAAAAAAAAAGAGACAAGAAAGGGGGGGACAGAGAATATAGCTACCAACTAAAGAGACACGCCCTCGTAGGTCTTGAAGGAGAGGTCTCCAGCCTAATAGACGGGTCTTCTTTTGCTGGGGAGATGTCAAAATCACGGTGGGCTTAGAGAGTCTTTTTATAGTTCTTCCAAAAGCGGGGAGGGCAGTGGCCGAAAGGTGGGGGAAATCTTCCATTGCTTTACAGCAAACACAGCAAAGCGAGTGGCAGCTGTCCGAGAGGCGAGGGGTGAGGCTGGGACAGGTACGGGCCGTTCGTTCCTGCTCGGCTCTGCAGCCAGCACGGCGCGGTCAGTCCACCGTAGCCTGCCCATTGTTCTCTGCACTGGTTCCCTTGGGGACAGCCAGTCCCTCGGCCCACTGCTCAAACACACCTGTGAGCAGCACCTCGGCAAACATCCCACCTTAGCCAGGCCTGGCCCAGACCCTCCTGTGCACAAAGTTTCAGGGTTTCAGCCTCTGTCTCTTCACGACAGTTGTGAGGCAAATCAGAAATTTCTGAACCGTCTCTTACAGTCCATCAGAGAGGAATGCTGTGTGCTGGAGGATCAAGCACTGAAGGGGATTGCTGTGGATTCTCACAGCCAGGATCACCTACAAAGCACCCAGAGGAAGCAGAAAACTCCAGCATTGGGAAGAGAGGCTCCTCCAGGCCCTCTGCACTTGTTAGATCCTCTCACGAGAAAGGAAATGAGTGAGAATCCTTCATTCTCCTGGAGTTCTCCAGCAACGAGGTGGTGGAGGCAGAGCTTTCAGAGCAGGTCCTGTCACCTCCTGGACAGCCAAACGTTTAGCTGTGAACTGGACACTTCCAGCACTGCTGGGACACAAGGGACAGCAGAATTTGGGATGCCTGAAAGGAGAATTCTTGCCAGCAGAGCTGTTTGTTTGGAAAGGTGCCCTCGATTAAGCTGTTTTTCTTGTAATGACAGAAGTACAGTTGTTAGAACTTCCCATTTAGTGACAATGTCCTCCCTTTGGAGACTGGTGGGACACGAGAGGGTGAGGCAGGAATGAGCTGAGTTCTCCAGGGAATCTCCTTATCCGATCCAAGGAAATTTGTGTTCATCCTAAAACAGAGGCTGCAAACCCAGCAGTGACGTCAGGAGCCATCAGGATCAAAACCAAGATCCCATTTTTTATATCCAGCCCAACTGGCTCAGTGGACACCAAGAAATGAAACCCTCTGGGATTTATCCCTGCAGTCCTGGCTGGATTTTGTAGATGAGACAGGAAGAGTCAGGGAAATCCTGTTATCCCAGCCCTCATTTGCTCTGATTGCTGAGCACCTGCTATTGAATAAAACCAGAGTTTCTGCTCCTGGACATGTGCTGGGAGGAAGGCTGGGTGAATAATTGATTTTTCAGTTCAACTACCGAGTTAAAAAGTGGAAAAAAAAAAAAAAAATCAATTTGATCCAAACCTAAGCAGATGTTTTCGAGTTTCCTTGCCAAAAAGAAAAATGAAACAATTCCACTTCAGTGATTAAAAACAAAGAAGTTTTATTCTGGTTTGAGCCATTTGAAGGAAAATGAACCTGCAAAGTTATTGCACCTTTTTACACTCAACAGCCCCTTACATTCACATTAGCGAGGCCTGGAGTGGTGTCCCCTCCTCCAAATTGGGGACAATGTTCCTGTGTTTCATGGGGAATCTGTTCCATGATTTGGAGGAATCTGTTCCCTGTTCAGGGGGAGTCTGTTCCCTGTTTCAGGGGGAATCTGTCCCACTCATTCTCTACTCACTGGAACAAAAAGGAAATGTGTCTCCTCTGCTTCCCCTTCCCTCAGAGATGCAGGATCATTCTACCCCCCCAAATTAAGTATTTGGTCTTAAGTGGAATAATCAGGATATTGTCCCAAAATCCCCCTGCGTGGGGAGGAATTCAGCAGGGAGCTGGATGCCCCCCAGCGACTTGGAATTAAACAGAAGTGGATTTGAACACATTTAACCTTTGAATTGAAGGACAGAAAGTGGTTTCTCTTCTTGAGATTATTTGTTTGTTCCCTCGTAGCAGGCTGGACATTTCACAGAATTACTTTGAAATGCAGATCAGAGCAAAATATTTCAGATGAGTTTATTCTGCCCCTGAAGTTTCCTTACCTGAGTTGTCAGCGCAGCTCATGGAGTCTGTCAGGTCGCTTTGCCTTTTCCATTTGGAATCGTGCCCAGAGCCCAGGGTTGTTGCTGTGGAGTTTTAATTCCCCCCAGCAGGAGCTGATCCTGCTCAGCTCTGCTGTCAGGAAAGGCAGAGCAGTTTCACTGATCCCCCTTGTAGCAGAAGACAGGGCTCAAGTGTCTTCCTTGTTCCATCGTGAGGCAGGGGAATTGTATTACCCAAAAATTCCTTCTTGAACATCCTTAAAAGACAGGGATGTGGCAGACAGCAGGGAGACTGTAAACAGAAACACGACAGCAACTGTTAACACCAAGCAACCTTTGATTTTAAATCAAAAATGCTCACCCAGCCTGCAAGAATTTGCGTATTTTTTTCCTCTCTTTCAGAGCAGCTCCTCCTTCCCAGAGAAGCTCTCACTGCTTCTCAAGTGGATTCTTGGGAAAAGGAAGCTGGGAGGGAAGGAATAGGGATTTTCCTCTTATTTTGTGGAGGTTTCCCCCCCAAATAACTCAGACTTTAGGATGTGGGATGCGACTGGAGCTGAATGTTTGTGCTGGAGGAAGGGCCTTTTGAACCAGCAATGAGGACTTTGCATCCCAGGGTATGGGGCCAGGACACTCCCATTCCACTGCGACTGACCTGACTGGAGTTAATTCCAGCTCTGGAGTGACCAATCCTGATAGTTCTCCTCCAAAAGGACCAGCCTAGGAGTTGAGAAGATGCACAGAGGATCTGCCTTCCATCAGTGGTTGTGAGGGAAATGAGAGAAAATGGTGTTCAAGGAGAATTTTAAGGTAGAAAACCAACAAACCCAGCACATTACAGCTTGGACAGGGCTTGGAGCAGCCTGGGATAGGGGAAGGTGTCCCTGCCCATGGCAGGGGGTGGGACAGGATGGGCTTTAATGACCCTTCCAACCCAAACCGTCCTGGGATTCTGTGATTTCAAGGCAGCTGAGTGGGACCAGAACGCCACTGAGAGTTTTGCTGTCAGCAGGGTTGCAGATTTGGGATTTACACCTGTATCTCCTGTTTCTACCCAAATCTCGAGGCAAAAACATTCTCAGAATGTGTGAGGCAGCAAATTCACCTGCAGGAGATTCAAGGTGGGTTCTCAGGGGGAGGAAAAAACCCCACCTGGCTGGATAAAATGACAGGAAATACAGGTTTGCCCCAGCCCAGCCTGCACGAGGGTGAAACAAGGAAGAAATTCAGGAATGGTGATCCTTGGCGGAATAGCTGAGGTTCACAGAGGCCACCTCTTATCAGTGTGATTATCTTGTGTCCCTGAGAGCTGGTGACCAACACGGAGCAGCATCCTGGGAAGGGAGAGAGGAGCTGGAGCAGCAGCTCTGGATCTGCTGCTCAGAGAGAATTCCCTGCTTTCCCAGCTGCCCGTCTGTCACCTTCCATCAGTGCAAAGTCTGTCTGGATAAAGAGATGGAATGTGCAGGCTGAGGATAATTGCAGGGGGGAGATTGGGATAATGGCTGCAATTTGGATTGTGGGAGCAATAAAGCCAGGCTCAATCACTGCCTGCTTTATTTGGGAACAAGCCCAAGCTGCAAACAGCGAAAATGAAATTTATGAAAAATAGAGATTTCAGGAGAAGTAATGAGCATCTGTCTGCTGCAGTGATTGCAGGGGGCTGAGTGCTTCCAACTTGGTGCAGCTAATCCAAGGGATTTGCTGTGGGATGCACAGGTCAGTCAGGTAGGATGGATCCCTTGGCACAGGTGGGGCTCTTCCTTAGCAATTGTTTGCTGCTTGGACATGTAATTTTTAGGCAGATGAAAGTACTTTGGGTAAGTTCTGCTGTCGCTGGATATTTGGTCATCAGAGGCCCAGTGTTATGGTTTGACAAAAAATAACTTTTTTCTACCTGCAGGAAAATTTATCAGTTCCTGCAGACGTAGTTCCCTGTGGACATAGCTCCTGCAGCTTTCTTACAGTTTCTGCCAAGGCAATGTCCTGTGTGTCCGAGAGCCGGTTAACTGGCTGTTCTTAGGACAGACTTATCAAGTCACCATTAAGATTTAAACCGCCCCAGTGCAGTGTATGCTAAGAGAGAAGAGAAACGTCACTTTCGCTCTCTTTGGCTTCCGCTTTTGAACAGGAAACATCAAACCTCCACACGGCCCTGGCCGCCCCTGGGCCTGGGCCCTGGGGGCCCACCGGCCTGGGCCCGCGCCGGGCCTCCCCTTCCCCTCGCTTGCCAGGGAGGGGACAGAGAGAGTCCTGAGCCCACGGTGCCCCGCTGTCGGCTCCTCTCCGCCGCTGCCTGCGGGCCCTGCTGCTCTGCGCGGCCCCGCCCGCTCTGCGCGGCCCCGACAGCTCTC
>WEKY01016185.1:1416-63920 GCA_013390045.1 Picathartes gymnocephalus
ATTAAAGCTAAGATAATGTAAATCCTTTCCCCTAAAAAGCTGCAGAACCGTGGGCTGTCAGCAGCACTACAACTTACACACCACCAAAAAATATGCATGGCCATGTCAGAAAATCACCGTGAAACTGGCATGTCACCTCTCACCTATTTCTCACTCCAAACAATAAAAAGGCAACATGTTATGGCTGGACAGAAATCTGGACCCACGGCACTACCACAGAGATAGATCTCTAGCTCATAACAGGGATTGGTGCCATGTTCCCTGGCTCTTTTAAACTTTTGCAAACTTCACAGAGATTTACACTGCACTGGAGACAAAAGTCTACCTTTGTTGTATTTGTCCATGCATTAAATGTATTTAAGAGTGTGTGCATGTGCATTCACAGATGCTCAAAATGGGATTTAGAAGTCCTCATGAGGAAATTTTGGAGATGGTTTTTGGTTTCTATCTGGACTGTTCATTGTCAGAGGAAAAGGCCTGTAAATGTACTGAAGCGCTCAGAGACATGTACTAACCACTGCTCACAGACTGATCTCATAGCTATGGAGAAGGAGTATCCACGTGACCAGTCAATTTGTGTAACAAGACCCACTCCACCTTCCTTAACACCTTATGGTGCTATTCCTTTGAAGCACACAATTGTACTTCACAAGAAAATGGAAAAGTCCTCTGTCCTATGTACCATTTCATTAATTCTGGCTCTACAAATGATGGACATATCTGACTATGAAGTGAAGTGGTTAAAGAGGCTTGAAAAGACTGAAAAGAATATTTTTGAAGGAGTTTCACAGGTACTGGTTTAATTTACCCTCTGAGTCTTTAATTTCTCCTTCCACAGTTGTGATGGCAAGGGTATACTGCTTTAGAAATGAAAACTAACAGAAATAATTCCACTTTAATCTCAAGATCTCCCGAAGTAGTAGCTCTCTGACAGAAATGGGATCTATGGAATGGTACAGCTCTGAGACCACAAGACTATATATCTGGGAATATGGGTAATCATCCTATTTGAGCACATACTCATTAGACACACCATACTACCGGATACTTCTGGGACCAGTGGGATAGATGAGAGGACAGGAAACAGTTTTCATTCAAGCTCTCAAGGATATTGTAATCAGCATTATTTTTAGGCGCGATGGGACCTATATTTAATTTTGTTCATGTATTTTCTCTCAGCTTAGAAAAAAATTGTGACATGCACACTAGCACATTTCTACTGTCTCTCAGCACAAATGGCATTTTCAGATGAATGGGTTTATTAAAACTACAACCTTTATTTTAGCTTCTAATCTGCTTTTCCCAGTCACTAATCACTTTACCTTTAGCTGCCTTTATCTCTGTTCTTAGTTATGTGTTTTCACCCATTTTTTTCATCAGTCATGCCCCTCCACAGGGTTTTACAGTGCTTTCTTTCTTTCATACTGTTTTGCTTTGCTTCCTTCAGGTTTCTACACAGTTTAGTGTTCAGACCCTGAGGTTTGACCTGAACAGCTATCGCCCTCTGGATGACCAGCTCCACCATGAACTCACTCTGGCAAAACACTAAAGTCCTCACCAGAGATTTGGCCAAGTCCCACAAGCACACTGTCAGCTGATACAAAATCCACTCTTACCCTTTTCCCCAACAGCTGTCTTCATGACCTCCAAGTTGCACTTTTGGATGCAGAGGTGGACCTGTATTTTTCCAAGGAGACTAGTTTAAAACCAGCCAAGCTAATTTATCATTGTCTGGCAGGAGATTTAATCTCACTCTCCATGGTTTGTATCATATTTTTACTGGCTAAAGAGCAGTTTTTCCTTTGAGTCCAAAGGTGAGGTTACAGTCTTCTGTAAGAGTCTCCTCTCCAGGATATGGTCATAGGGGATAGAAAACTCACGAAATTTCATTCTCAAACCTTGACATCTCTATTGTTCTCTCTTTTGGACATCTCCAGCTCCATCAGCTTTTTGACTTGTCTGCACTGCTACTATCGAACATGAGCAATCCTACAATCCTTTCACATACAGGTGAAATACCTTCTGTCTTTTATATCCCATAATCTCCTATTTTTAACAATACCACCAAAAGGCAACCACAGTTCTGCTTAGAGCATTTCTGCTTGGTTCCCTCTGTTTTACACTCTTAAGGTTGGGTAGAACCAGTTCAGACCTGAACAGATCTAGAAACAGATACATGAATTAGTCAAACTGGACATTTTCAGCAACACTGACACTTGAGGTGACTTATGACTTCTCTAATCTAGAGTACACATCTAAAATCAATGACTGTTTTCACCTCTTAACAGTGAAGGTCACTGACAAAGTTAGATTTTGGTGTCTGCAGTGAGGCTCATAAAGTTAGAAGGAGCAAATATAATGGCATAAAGCAGGCAAGCAGGAGTTAGACATCCATTAAATTAAAAATAAATGTGGAAGAGACTACACCTCAGTCTCAGATGGCAGAATAGGTGAATCCAAAATTACCTCTGTGCTGACCTTTGCCACTACACCACAAATAGAGAACTTCCTGACATCTTTACAGAGTGCTCCTACATGTGAAATATTCCACTGGTCTAATGTAAAAGGAGAACTGCAAGAATATACTGCAAGATAACATACTAATGTTATTTCAGTGCAACAAGAAAGACTTAACACAAAGAACTAGTAAAATCATGTGGAGTGTAGCACAAAAAAAAAACCCATACAAGCCCCAGAAAGAATTAAATTCGTAGGTTGACCCTTGAACTCACTCTTTTTTTCTTTTGAGATGACCTTAGTTTTTCCATCTGGCATTGAGACATTACGTTATTACATTTCTGTATTCTACAAATAAAGATATGATCTGGAAAAAGCATGACATTAATGATTATTTTTTACAATAATAAGCATATTACCCTCCTCACCTTTCTATACACTCCTTCACAATAGCAAAATTTCCATCTCCTATAGTCCTTCCAACTTTATATCGCTCTGCTATCGATGCTGGAACCTGGAAACCTTCCTCCAACACTTCTGAAAGAATCATTAGTACATTTTTATTGTTAGTGAAGGAAACACAGATGTTGCACATAACATGCATTTTAAGTCCATGGTTTAGAAGCCTGGAAACCATTCAGTCAGTATCTCACTTACTGTACAGTGAAACCATGCTGCTGACATTGTATATACTCAACAGGTTTCATGCAGATAGAATAATGAAAAATAAGACTTCTAGGGGCTCAAACATACCACCATTTGAGTGTTATATAGTTTACCATTAGCATTGCAATATGCCCCCAAGACAAAACCAAAATTGTATTTTTTTAATTACGAAAAGGCCTCTGTGATCTGCACAAGCGCAGACCAGCCTCCAAAAAGGGCTGGAACTCCTTGACACAGCATGATTAAATATATGTACCAAAGAAGTCCAACACTCAAGCACTTATTTTATTACATCCTGTAAACTGAGACATCCATAAAACTCCTCATGTGCTAAGTGCTAGTTCTCCCCATCCCCCAATATTAAATATTTAGTTTTTAAACAAATGTTCCCAATAATACTACCTCACAAGCAACCTGCATACCAGATGTTTAGGTAAAATTGCATTACACAGTGTCTAAGCATATGAGAAGCTTGTAGTTTAATGTGTTTTAGTGATCATTCCTGTAGCACTATTTTTAAATGTATTTGAAATACTGTTACAAATACCCAACATGCCTCTAAAAGCTGATGGTAAAATGCAGCTGATACAAACTACTATATAAATATTGTAATGTAAAAAAGAAAAGCCTCTCAGAAATGTGATTTTTGTTTACACTCTTTAAGACAGTGTATTTAACTGTATATTTCTGTCATTCATTTCAGTTTAGTATTCAAAGTGAATGTTAGGACACAGGGAGGCTGGGCTTTGTTTGAATTCACAGACAGCATGAAGAATTATTCTCCAACATGAGCACAGATACACACACACACGTACACAGATGTGCATGTGAGCCAGCAGTGTTTGAGCAGACCCTGTCCCTTAGCCAGCTTGCCTTAGCATGAAGTAAGACTATCTGTTTCTGAGTAAAAACCCAGGACTGCAGTGTGTTCTATAGTACCATTACAGATGAGACAAAAATACTGAAATAAGCCAGTCAGCACTGTGATGCTTGCAGAAATAATACCTCAATATTCTGCAATAAAAATACCTCTGAAGAGTGATGTCCAGATAACTCTGATCCAGAGTGAACCTAATCGGTTTGCTAAGGCTGAGGAGCTTCCTCACGGAAAATCATCCAGCCTGCAATGCTCCCACCTTCTCTGGCAGGAAGAATGACTCATTTCCTACACAGCTGCTGTTATCACTACACTGACTGCTTTGAAATGTCAGCCTCCAAATGTTACCTTCTGTAGGGCCATCATTTTCATCCATAGAGCTGCAAACTTTGGTGGATGCTAATGAGGTAGAGGAGCCACTGTGTTGGGAGCTCTGGAAATGGAGACACAAATGAAAACAGATGATTTTTAAGAAGCACGAGTACCCACAGCAGGTTCCTGCTGGACATATGTCCTGGAGAGGCTTCAGTGTTCCCTATGTAAAGTATCAATTTACTTCGGTGGAGGGATACGTAGATCCTTGAGAACAGTCCAAATTTTTCCACTGAAATTACACTTTTGGTAACCTTACGTTACTGGAGAGATCCTTGATCCATCAAGTGCAGCAATGTGCATGTGAGAATACTTTGATGTACGCTCCATTAGTTTCTCCCTATTCCACACACCTTTAGGCAGGGAAAACCGAGGAGCCATATGCCCTCTGCAGGCCAGAGACCCTATTAACCCAGCAGGCACTAGAGGAACCGAAGTCTGTAGTTGGCTGTGTTATGGGCAGAATTCCTCAAATTTACAAACCTCCCTCTGCTGAAATCCCCCCCGGTTTTGTTCTAAAAGGGAGAAATCATTATGGTAATGTGCGGACAAAATAAAATGTCAGGGTGAATAATGGCTGCTGTTTCAGAAGCGTTCGTTTGGGGTAGCTCACTTGAGGCAGTGACTCTGTACTTGTACCGTTTCGAGTACTTGTCCTGCAATTGTCTGAGCTTGTCCATACAGCTAATGGGGGAAGGACGATGCCTCTGTGGTCCCTAGAAGGAAACTCGTAGCCACCCACCTTGGATGCCAGAAGTATAGGAAGCAGGGTCTCATCAGGGAAGCCTTCCAAAGCACCTATTAATGCCTATCAGTTACCTACGGACTTTAGGCATGGACTTTAGGAAAACTGCTTTCAGCATGCATCTTGATGGGTGAAACTGCACAGACATTTGAGATGGACTGGATTTCACCTGCTACTTTTATCCTATGGTGTGTAATGTTTACACAAACACCTCTTCAGGATTCTCCTATCTTCAGAGGAAATCAGAAGCTACAAATGTAATGGTGGCTCCTCAAACTTAAAACCAAACTGAGTATTTCCTCAGGTCCTCCTATTACAACTTAAGTGAAAAATATTCAAAGGATTTTCAAAACTAAAACTTCTTTGAGTTCACATCATTCACATGCTGAAAGTGTTGCAGTATTTCATTATGTTCTTCAATCTATATTTTACATAGATTGCAGGCTGTACTTCATGTAACTAACAGTATCACTTCCTTACCAGTGTTTGCAAGGCTTTTAGATGCCCACAATCATGGTGCCAATCCACTTTACAAACTAAATACAGATACTTTGGAATATTTCTCTCGTTTGACACTGCAGAACACAGCTGATGACTGGAGCAAGAATAACTAAAGTTGCAGCAATTTGGATATTTGCTGAGTACCAAGCCAGGGAAAAGGCAGTCAGCAGACTTAAAAGCTGGCCAGTATGCTGAGTTCATTTGAACAGAATAACCTTTAATTTCTGTCACAACAAACTAAGGTCAGATGACTTAGACAAAGTCTGAACTTGGCCTATTTTTCACTAAATAATCCTGAGAGCTTGCACATCCCATCTACCATGAGATTCTTTGCCCTTGTTTCCTTTAATCAACCCCAGCTCCCTCTTTTCATCCAGCCAAGTATTTCTTCTGAGCTTGGACCAGAATTGAAGAATGCATTAATCAGTTTTTGGACTGTTTTTGTTGCCGCTTGACAACAGAAGTCTGCACTGAGTGATTTTATGCAGTTTGCGAAGATATTGCTGCCCTTGTTTCATGGTCAGGACATGTTTATATATGTGCTATTCCTGTGCTAAACTCTGCGTGACATCCCAGTAAAAACTTACCTCTGGTTCACTTTTGAACAAATGAGCAGATGTGGATCAAGGTAACAGGGAAATGCTAGGAGTTCTCATGCCTGGAGAAGTCAGTCTCAAAGCCTATTTTATACACGTGTAATGAGAGAATTGTTTCCTTTACGGTCCTGCTTGTAAAATAAGCAGAAAAACATGTTCTCTCTACTCATTCTGTTTTTTTTGTTTTCCTAGAACAGGCATCCAATTTCATACTTATTTTCCCACTCCAGAGTATTTTCTGAAAGGAATTACAATTTAAATATGTTTAATATTTGTTACTTCTAGGATCAGGAATGAATCATTGCAACATTTAAGGAGTACAAACACAAAAAGGCTAGTGCTAGATTTTCAACAGATTACTAAACAGATAGATACATTTTTTTCACTTTTTGCACTTTAAATAGTGAGATTATACTTTTAAGTAGACGTTAGGTCAAGGCTGCTGACTGCACAGCACTGCAGCTTCCTCTAGCAGCCTGATGGTTTCTTTACAGTCTTGCAGTCATTACTCTCATCTGTGAGAATGGGAGATGTGAAAATCGAGATCTAACTCAGCGACCACATCTTCTCAGAATGGGTCCCTAGAGACACTGAAATTTCTATTTGAGGACTTAATTTTTCAAGGACCTTAAAACAAGGCTTAGCTCAGAAATGCAATTGCTCAGTCTTTCCAAAATTAGATCTCTTCAAAGGCCCATTTCAACAAAGCATTTTAGCAAGTGCTTCAATTTAAATACAAATAATCTTAATGGCCTACGCATGACTGAAATTAAGTTGACTCCTAAATGTCTCTTAGGCAAACTCCTTAAATATGTATTTAACCTAGGTTTACTGTAATAGACTGGAAAAAAGGTGGTCCATAGAAAATTTAAAGGAAAAAACTGATCTCATACTGATGTTTTAGGTGGCTCTATTTCTTTTCTTATTGACAGTATATAAAGATAGGAAGGTTAAGATGATATTTGTTAACTGAAGAACTGAAATGATGCATTAGCAGCATATACCGTACCACTGGTCTGCAAACAAAGCATACAGCCCCTTTGGTGACATCTGCCTTTGAAGTATTGGCACGGAGGCAGAGGCAGCACTTGCCAGTGACAAGGAAGCAGTAGTTAGGAAGACGTGCTAAAAATACACACTGAGACTTTTAAAACTTTAAATAATTACTGAAAAATATAAAAAACCATGCTTTTCATTACCTTTGCTGAACCCCTCCTATTAAAACAACAGACTGAAAATAAATCAGGAACTGGACATTTGCATACATTCACCAAATCTGCTGGTGGATCCCCTTTCACAATTAAAGAGACACTACTGGATAAACACAACACAAATATTTTCATTTTTATTCAGTCCTCTCCAACAACGTGCAGGCATTTATTTATTTATTTATCTTTGCTTCAGCTACAAGGACATTTCATTTATTTAGACTTTAATTAGCTCGCTGTTCTCACAAGCTGAGAGCCCTGCAGGTCCAGCAATCCTTGTGGGTCTCAGTGTTCCTTCCAGCTGGCTTGCCAGTCGTGAGGCAGTCTGTCGTGGACGCTGTTGCTCTCACAGATGTGGACCCCATCAGGGATCTTGCAGATGGGGAGGGAGGGAAAACAATCCCTAAGCAAGAATATAATCTCTTCAGACACAGACTTTAATGCAATTAGCTGTTTTAATTTTAAGAGATGCTGAGGTGCGTGGAATGTCATCACTTTTAGAGAGATTTAAAGGGGTCCAGTTGCACAGGTTGACAACACATGGCCAGTTTTATGGCACACCTTCATATGATGGCATAAAAATATCAGGTCTTTGGTGTAAGGTTTTCAAATCCTATTCAGGTTTATATAACAGATGGCCAGCACACCACACACCTCACTGATGTGAATGGAAACATTAGCACTATAGAGTTTCAGCCATGTCTCACTGGGAGATTTATTTAGCACCTGTTTGGTAAATAGTTTGTATCTCAGTGGAAACGGTGCTAAATCCATGAAAAAAAAAAGGCAGCAAAATAAAAATTGCTGTAATGTCTCTCTCCTGATACTCACCTTTGTCCTAAATTAATCTTAAAATCCCACTCCAGTTAAACAGCAGAAACTATTCCTGTGGACTACTAGCACTTATGAAAAGAGACTTAGGTATGACTAGGAAGTTTATTAGTGCAATTCAGATTCCTGAATCTTAAACCCCAAACACTGCATTCTATTTTCTAAACCTCTCAAAACCTCTCCTAATGCATTCGGAGTCTACTAAGTCTCTCAACAATAGATTCCTTTGTATTTTTCTAGTATGAAGGAAGCATCTGGATGAAATGTGAGTAGCAGAAAAGCACACAGGTGTAACACTAAGTTTGGATCTCATGCAGAGTTCCACTCTTTTAGAAACGGGTTTAATGATGTGAGGATTAAAATCAGTAAACAAAGTGTACATTCAGGAAGGAGGCTCAGGAGAAGGGAATTATTAATGTCTTTAAATTACACCTCCTAAGACTGTCCTTATTGCAAAGAACTCCACAGAATTAAAAAAAAAATACAAAAAGATAAGCATGTCAGTAATATGTGTAAGATGAAGTTCAGTAAGGAAAAATAGCTTTAAAACCAAAACTAAGCAGTTAAGCCACTGTGCTCACCTCTTTTGGAACCCATACTAATGTTCACTCATTATAAAACAACCTTTGCAAGGTAGCTGTCATGACTTCCTGACAAAATCAGTTTCTTTTCCTAAAGATGATCATGAATAATGGTAAAATCAAGACAACCATCCAGTGCAGGTATTAGCTTTGAAAAACTTTGAAGGGACCAAAAATTCCTGTGATATGTAACAGTGTTAAGTAAGAAATAAGTGAGTCAATGAACAGCAAAATGGTACATCACCAGAGAACAAAAGCAGAGGACAGATGATCCAAAACAGTAAAGTAATACATTTTGATGTAACTTTCAAGAAGATAAACTGATTTATTGTTCAACTTAGAGAGGAGCAAAGGGTTACACTGAAATTCCCTCTCCCAACTATATACAGTGAAAAATGTTTTTGATTTTCTTTTGTTTAACCTTACATTTTTTTTGCCCAGCCAGCTGAGATAGGGGAAAAAAAGCTTTCATGTAAACAATACAGAGTTGGCAAAAAAATTACTTCATGAAGAAACATGAAATCTACAACCTTCATGCTGAAAGGATAGAACCTAATGGAGTTCAATGTATAAAAAGAGAAACGATGCAATTGTTTTCTTTTCCAGTTTGGATACTACACTAAACTGGCACAACAGATTTATTTATAAACTGTTTCATATGAAAAGGAACAGTAAAAAATGTATGCAAACCTGCTTACAAACTTATTTACAATTCTACATCCTGTCTTGTTTTGTTAGACACTTGACTTAAGAGAGGCCTCCCACAGGGAAGAGATTTTTTGTTGCTGTTGTTCATTTATGCAATTCAGGATTTACACAACTTGGAGAAGAGATAAGTTGAAATGACACTAGCAATTATCTGGTGTATTATCAGGATCTTGTGTTGGTTTTCTTCTTTGAGGGATAGAGGGACAAATGGGAGAGTTTGCAAGGAAATGGAGCTGACAGACTGAAGTTAAATTTACAAACTTGAAGCACTTTGTTTTATTAAGATCCCCTCACTAAGCTGCAGCATTGGATGCTTATACACTCATTTGATTTGTGTAACAAGACAATTCAGAAAGACCAACATAGTTTCCTACATGGTATTTAACCATAAATTTAAATCTAACCCCCACTAGTTCCTAACAGCTGCTTCCAAAGTTGAGCCATAATTCAAACTCTAGGCTCACTCAGCCTTTGGCATCATTCAGAAAAGATGGATGATATAAAAAAAGAAGTATCAGATTCATGGTATTGGAAGTTATTACTGTCATTTCTGTATCCTTATTGTGGTTAACATAAAAAGTTACATATCCAGTGATGCCATGTGAAGATTTCCTTTTACTTCTTCTAAGATTATACACAGGTAAAATTTTCTACTCAATTACAGAATAAAAATTGAAAGGCTACCAACCAGAAGGAGGTTATTCTTTTACCTAATTAAGGCCACAGCAAAATAATCACTTTAAATTATTTAGTTGTATTTTAAAAGTTCTCCTGGTATTTTTTACTGTTTCTTGGTAGAGATAGAAACCCCAGTTATTTTGTTTCTACTCTTCCCTATTTCTATCATATTGTTTCCTTTCCATGTGTGTAAACCCTTTTCAGGCAGATCTATTTACCAGCATTTCAAAACTAGAACTTTTATCAGGCCCACAGTTCCCTCCAGGAAAGTGTATGAACATCAGCTGAAGCATCAGGCTGGCAGATGACATGTCAGAAATTGTAACATCTCTCTTCCCCCATCCCTGCCAAACAAGAAATAAAACTAGGCTATGTATATGTGGATATGCATTTTGAAAAAGTGGAAAGATGTATCAGAAAATTAGGCACTTATTTTAAAACACACCAGGTATGTTTCAGTACTAATAGCTGTTCACTAGCATATTTTCCTAATACTTGTCTTAGGAGAACTGCTCCTGGGGCTGAGCTGTTGGTAGGGAGCTGGTACCTTGCTTTGGATATTCTACTGATTCCCCACTTCATACCTCAAATCTATCCCATCATGTGCACACAAAGTTAGTTACCCATAAGCACTTCAAGGCAGTTATATTTACTGTCTTCACAACACCCACTACAAACCAAATACCTCCTTGAAGCCTTTTTTTTATCTACACACTAAAGCCCAGAGTTTATTACTAAAAAAAGGCACTGAATGCATCTACTGTTTAATGGAACCCATTAGGATGTATGAATCCCATATGCTTACAATAAGGTTAGATGGACAATGTTGATCCAAAATGAACAAGCAATACCAAATGCAAGTGTTTTGTTAAAGCCTGTTAATCATGTTTCCAAAATAAATTCTCTGAACAGTGGGTATTTTTAATACATATTTATTACATCACTTACAATAATCTACATTAATGTTAAATCTAGCAAAATAACAAATTGCAACCAGGATGACATGGTCAAATATGAAACACAAGTACAATACAGTATGATGAAACAATGGCACCAAAATGAAGGTGATTTTCGTCAGCTGATTATAAGAAATACAACATTCATTGGTGTTTCTTTTCCAAGTTTTACATCTTTTGTTGATAAATCAACAGCTTTCTTTTTGGTTTCCTGCATCACATTAATACAAAAATGGTATATTTTTAAAAGTAAATATCCAAGCACTTTTCATTAAAAAAAATAATTGTATGCATAACTTTGTAAAATCTTAAACTTATGTTGTAAATGTGCCAATATTTACAATATCATAGTGCAACTAAGAAAATGGATTGTGCCTTAGCACAAACATGGTTAGCTCCTCTTTCACTAGAGTCCAAATTCCAAAACACTGTATTGCAGGGCAAACCACAACCTCATTACCCCATATAACATCAGACAACAATTACATGCTGAATATAGTACAGCTTTCTTCATACGCCACTGCTGTAGATTAATTGAAGTGAGCTCGGGTATAACCTCCATGCGCAGTCACAGACACAAAACCACACAGGAGCGCGTGAATCGTGTGCGTGCGTGCCCAGCCCTGCGCTCACGTGCGGGGACACAACACCAGTGTCACCTACCTACACCCACTGCCTGCCACGGGGACTCGGGGCGCTCTCCACCAGCTGGAGAGTGGCAAACTGAGCCGGCCAAAATTGTCACGGCAGCAAGCACAGCCCAGAGTAGCCCCTGCTCTGTTCAGCAGATCCTGCTTTCGGGATGGAAGGGCTTTCTTGGGGGAAGCACACCCATTTCCAAAGAGGGTGACAACCACTTGCTTGCTTTGCTCTGCACATAAAGGTATTGCTGGCTGTGCTTCGTAAAGTTACTTTTCATTACTCAAGAGTTACAAGCTCTTGTCACTAGCAGATAGAACTGAAAGTGAAGATTAAATAAAAATCGATCTTGTATTTGGTTGCACATTGTTAATTAGATACAAGAAAAAGCACAGACAACATTAATCTATACATTCATCAAGTGATGAGGTAATTTAGCACCATAAAGATTTTCTGTCTCTTCATTTCTCTACATTTTTGACAAAAACAGTAAACTTCAATTGATCAGAGGTTCTTTTCCATATTACTATTAATTCATTTTACATTCAGAGTGTAGTTTTTGCACTATTTAGAGAGAGTGTAGTTTTTGCACTATTTAAAGTTCACACTGCAGTGTGAATTATGAAACTGCAGAAGAAAACACCATTATTTATCTCAATTTTTACTTCACACAATCTCAATCCAGTTGTTCTTCTAGGCTGTTGAACATTATATATCCTTTCTCATAATATACATTTATAGCCACAATATTAATAGCCCAAAATTTTCATCTTTCAGCCGAATATGCCCTGTGAAAATGATTTGAAGAGAAAAATAACTAAATATAATGTGCTGTCGCTGAATTATTTTACAAATTGGAAAGCAATTTCCACATTGCATAATGAATGTTAAAGATTTTACTGATTTCAACAAAAGAAGTTCTAATTTTGCATGACTTAAGCTAACTAAAGTTGCACTGCAGAACAGTACAGTTCAAGAGGAGGCATAAGGCTGAACATGTCAAAAGATTACCATTTCAAATATTCAGATTTCAGATTTCAATTTAGGATTAATGTTTTGTCTGTGTACATGTATTTGTGCGTAAGGTTCTATCCTTCCCACCTGGGAGTCAACGGTGGGTTTGCCACTAACTTCTGGTCAGTTTGAACTTAGCCCTTGTTTTCAGATGCACAGATGTTTTAAAATTGCACAGAATTCCTTGGGTTAGCTACTCAGCAAGTACTGGTTGGTGCAGCTCCACCGACTCTAACAGAGCTGTAGTGAATCCCACCAGATGAGCATCCTCCTGTTAAAACATTTTCCCCACTTATTTGTTTAAAGTCACAAATGTGACGTAACAGCGCATGGGTTCCAAAGCCATTAATCTATGTACGTGTGTACGTGCATGTAAATACAAACATACGCGTTCTGTGCTTCACATGTGAACTGCTTGTTGCACAAAAGAAGAAAAGACATTTAAAAAACAAAACAAAACAAAGTTGCAGAAAGCATTAGAGAAATAATCACAAGTATTCATGAAGTTCACAGGGAAGCAAAGCTTTCACAATCTATACAAGACTCTTTAGCTACATCATAATCACCTTGGAGTAGGCACAAATAATGCAGCATACAGAGAACTATCAGAGGTTCAAACACTATAAAGTTGCTTAAGCTATTCCATTATTTAATGCAGTTGATGAAATCTAGGAACAAACTAAAACCTGCTTGCTGTTGCAAGCAGAACTACAGCATCAAGGAACACAATTTCAGTTTCACCCATAAACTGAAACCTTCTGTCTTGCTCAAAAGAAACATTTCATTTCTGCTCATGTATAATGGGAATTACATTCCACACAAAAAGGGATCTCGAAGTCTATAAACAGTGTACCTTTTCAATCTCTAAGGGACTTTCATTTCTAAAATGAAATATTAATGATACATCTTGCCCCTGAATAGCCCCTTAATACAAGTCGTATGTTGAAATGATTAAATGTTATGGACTAGCATATTCTTTTCTAAAACAGTCCTGATGGAGAACTCACTATTATAACAATTTCTGATATAAGGTCCATTTTTCTTTTCCATAGCTAAGCAAAGCTGTGGGATTCAGGTTTGCTGGCAATCTGTGCTCCCTGCGCAGAACATTCTTAATAAACTGCCTGAAGCAGCAGTAGCCTATATGGGAGAAGGGAGGAAAAATAAAATTCCTGGAATTTATTATCTTTACAGGAAAAACAATTTTCAAAATGTCAGTATTTCATTCAATCTGGTCGAGTTGCCTGAATTTTTGGAAACTGATCCCAATGCACTTTTATATGATATGCATTTCTCAGGATCAAGTAATAAGTTTTGCAAAGACATTCCCTCATAACAGCCAAAAATGCAAGAAACTTCACAGCTGTGAGCTTTTTCAGTAGAACGGGGCAGCCTCAGAATTAGGGTACGGGGTGAGGGATGGACTGTTCTTATGGCTGGGAACAGTTTTAAATTGAAGTCTGAAGTAGGAATGGCAAAACATGCATTTCAAAAGAGAATGACCTGACTGCTTCAGCAAACCTGCCAGATCAGTGACTTTCTCTCCAGGTGATACTGGAACCAGGCATTGGGAACAGAGAAGGTAAGTTTTGTATTCTGCTGCCCTTTTATTTCTTTTTGCAAATATCCTCTGTAAAGAAAATTATGTTGATACAGCAAAGCCATAACATCGCATGCCAACATTTTGCATCTGCTGAATTTTATTATGGACAAATCAGTTGAAAGGAATTATTTCACTACATTTAGAAGTTGGCATGTGGTAGCTAAACCTTTTCTTCAATTTCAAATTATAAAATCATGATTTCAAAATATATTAAATCATCACTAAATAGCTCAAAAATATAACCTCTATAGATTTTTGCTGAGAATCAGAAATGCTGATTTCTGATTCTTAAATCATTAGTATTTCAGAAAATGAAAGGAAAGGTATAGGACTGCAAAAGTGTGTGATCGCTACACTATGGGCTTAAATACAACACACGATGGGAAATATTGCTATTATGTAAATTAAGTAGACTAAGATTCTCACAATAAAGCAGCAGAAAACAAACATTAGTAGATATTTGTTAAGCAACTGGTTATAATGCACAACCTACTTTAACACTAAAGGAGTTTTGCATATTCATGCTGTACAAAAAGAACGTCTCTAGATACTGCGAAAACAGAAAAATTAGGTCAATAGGAGGATGATTTACAGCATCACCATTTCTGTAGGCTTTCATTTTAAAATGCTCAAAATGTCTTCTTATAGCAAATAAAAAATGATGTTACCATTTTTAACATAAGTGAAAATATTCAGCTTATTTCTCAGGCAAAATATATTTTTCCAAAAGGTGTCATCATATATATGTCAGATGACGCTGCTGGCCAGCAGGCCCTTGTATTTCCTTGGTCAGAAATCTGTCCCTATTTACTTGCAACACATGGATGATCAGCATTAGCAGCCCTTGCCAGGTAAAACATTCATAATGCCTGTGAACACCCTTCTGTTTACAGTCATCAGATGGCAACGCAGTGAAGACAAATAAACTAATTATTTCACTGCTTTGAAATAATTTACTTTTGTCCTGTGACCCCACAGGATTTCATTACTTTCTTTTCATTTAGATGAAAAGACTAAACTTAGAGTGTTCCAAGTGTGCGTGTTGGGATCAGAGAGCGTGGTGCAAGCAGTTTAATATGGCAGGTTTTTCTTCTCTGCATTTTGCCTACTCGTTGGTAAACGCAAAGTACTCATTAACTGCTCATACTCAAATGAATAAAGATACATATGGTAAAAAACAGAACATATAATCAGTACCTTAGATGATAAAATTAGTGCTATTCATAAATGTGTTCACTATGACTTGTGCATTATATTCAACTTATCCAATCTTTGTGCCTTTAAGTATGCACAATGCTGTTCTGGATTTGATGGACATATTCAATGGCTCGTTCATTACAAATTCTTGCATTAAAATGCAGCAATAAAGCCAAAAAATACCCCCACACACACGAATTAATTTGGCCCCATGTTGTTAATATTAAATATGCAAAACTCTTTTGTGCGATTCACTATTACTGTAAATTAGCAGCTATTTTCTTTAAAAATGTTAAACCTTCATCAAATCACAAACCATAAACATTGTTCCATTTTCTCTTTTACACTGAGTCTCCTACTGAATCCATATCATCCGAAGAGAGTGGGCGATACAGGTCCTGTAAGATGAAGCGCAGTATAGATTTGTTTATTGTGTTTGATTTGTTGCACTGCAACTGTCTTATATTCTTTTTGTTACTGTGGACCAGAAGACATTGTTTAACACAAAATACACATGTTCTATATACTCACATTGTTGTCTTAATGTCGTATTATTTTTTTTTTAATAAAAAAATAGACAGTTAGTAAATAAAGCTGCATTTTCAATGTACAACATATTCTCAGAGGCAATTATTTTTTTTCAAGTCTTTCCTATTAAAGACTATTCAAACAATATTTGTCTGTTCTGGAGAGTCTCCCAATGGTTTGGAAACATTAATTTAATCTCGAAGGGAATGTATTTCCCTTTTGGCTGTTTTGCAGTGGCAGAGTAAGTGCTTACCTTATATAAGGTAATAAAAGCTTGCCAGCCACTGCTGATATAGCATGGATCCAGCAACATCTGCCCCCTGGACTGCTGACACTGAATTCTGCTGTCGCCTATGTCGTACTGACAATGGTATCCCTTTTCCACAGCTCCTCTGTGTCCGTGTGTATGTATAAAAAGACAGCATGTTTTACACTTGTCCCCCCATCACCACCTCTTTGTGTCGGTAGCCAAGCAACGAGCTCATGACAGCAAGAGGGAGAGTCTGAGTGAATCTGTACACTTCATTCTTTCAGCACACTCTGATCCTCTGACAGATCAGACAATCCTCGAGTGCCAGAGGTGTTAGGGGATGACACACTGCCTTATACCACCACCACAGCACAACAATCCTCATCGAGACTCACAACTGCATGGAATGAAAGTTCAAAAAAGAGAAGTGGTGGAGGACACCTTTTTAAGGTGACTTAAGCATAACTGCTGGTTCAGAGGGGTTCTGACTGGGCAGGTGCCCAACACATCTCATAGCCATTCTCCGATATCTTTAAGGTGTTTTGGGGGATCCTTTCCATATAGAACCTATGAACAAATGGCGACAATTGAGACAAGAAATGAACAAATCTGAAAGCTATACTACAAAAAAGGACCTGCTAAAATAAATGCTTCACAAATTTCAAATTGTGATTTCAATAAACAAGGCAGGTTTATATTTTACTTGCAAGCATGATGTAAAAGGGATTTAAGTACCTTAAAGGTGGGGTTGATTCCCTAGAATGCTTATTTTGTATGTATTCTGCCAATGGGCATGTATTCACACAGTAGAAGACATTAGACTGGCAGAGTGAAAATCAGATCTTACATACATTTCTATTTTGTTGAGAACAATCTAGACAAGAGAAGAATTTTAAACAGACAAGACCATCTTATTCTGAATACTAAGTAGTTAGTTAATTATTAAAATTTCTTTTGAGAATATAGTTTGGGAATTTCTAATACATATGACAGGAAAAAAGAATCTTTTGATTTGCTAGAGAGGGTAACACCCCAAACTTTTGAATAGCATCCCCCAGGTGACTGCTCTTGCTGCTGAATATACAAAAATATGCATTTGGAACTGACAAGATAGTGCTGTATTTTAATATTTAGAGAATATTTTTGTGTTTATTTTCATAATTCTGCTTTAAAGCAGAATCATTCACCAGATTTCAGTGTAATTTCTTCTGCTTTTAAATACTTGAAAATCTTAAAACGTTTTTCTTTCTGAAAGAATTTTCCTTGCCTGTAATTAGCCAGAGAGCTGTGTTTCTTGAAATTATGAGGAGAATCTATTTATTATTTTACACAGATTTATAAGACAAAAACTGCTGAATGAACCAGATTTCTTGGCTACATACAACTCAGAAAGTCCTTATATACATGGAATTCAGCCTGTCTAATCAGTCAAGAGGTACCTTAAATCTAACTTTTTTTTTATTCTATAGGCTGCAATCTCTAGGAAGAAAGAAAAAATATTTTAATTTTTTTCTAAATCCATGTCATCGTTTCTGAGTCTGCATAGTTAACTGTACTCTGTTGCAGTAGGAACTACATTTGTGTGCAACACAGTAACTCTACTTCAAACTTCTATTTCAAACCTGAACTTCAAATGTATTAATCTTCTGGGAAAAGAAAAACCATAATGAAATTCATAACAATTTAAAAACTAGAATCTTAATTTCCTATTTAAGAATAAAGATATAATTAAACAGCAAGAAAAAGTAACTATGGCACACAGCCTGCTAGTTAAAATATTCAGAAGCTGAAAATTGGTTGACAGTTAGCTAAGATAGCTGATAAACTGTTCCTAGTTCACTTTCAACTTCGTGAATTACACCCATGAAATCAATCTTTCAAATCTTACTTTCTTCAAATATAGACTGAGTTTCGCATACAATTATAAAAATATAACTGTCATGGTTTGAAAAAAAAGTGATTTTTATCCATAAGGAACCTAACTGCTTCCTGTATGCCTGAAGAGCCAATTAGCTGGTTAATTCTCAGATAGACACTCTGTCTAGCCATTGAGGGAAATAGAAATGCCTCTGTGTCTCACATCTTAAGAGAAAAGACCTTGAGATTTACTTTCCTGGTTTCCAGCAGCTGAAAAGGTAACGAGGGACTCCCGCACGGCCCGGCAGGCCAACCAGGCCCAGCAGGGCCGGGCGCCTGCCCCCTCCCCGGGAGTGCTGCAACCGCCGGGCAGGGGGAGGGGAAACTATCAGGCCCGTGGCGAGCTACCATGGCACGGAATCTGGGCTTGGCTGCTGAGGCTCCTGCCTCCCCAGAGCCACCCTGCTGGAGGGTGGCCCGGGCCAGGCCAAGTCCTCTCGAATGGGGGCAGTCCCCACCCATGGGGCCAGGTCGAACTGGGCCAAGGAAGGCCCACTCCAGGGTGGGGGCTGAGCACTGCTGAGAATCCTGCCATGGCTGAGCTGCTGCAGTTTCCCCGCTCCCCCCACTCTCTGTGGGAATGCAATGCATGGAATGCAGCAGCTTTTCACCTGCTGTCCAGCTGAGCCTGGAAGACAGATTAACCCTTTTAGTGCACAAATGGACTCAGAATAATTCTTCGAGTGCACAAATGGACTCAGATACAACTCTTTAAGTACCCAAATGGACTCAGAATGCACAAATGGACTCAGAAAGAGTGAGGACACAGAAACAACCAGCACCGGGACACTGAGGTCACTTAAAAGGGACTCAGAGCCCAGAGGGAAGGAAGAGGAGATGCTTTAAGCTGAAATTCTTAATGTGAAGCCATGGTAATGGACTAAGATAGTAAACTATTCCCTATTGTACAAACTGGGGGGATAGACGTGTTCTAACTATAACTTGAGCAAAGGCACCCGTGCTGAAGCAAACAGAAGTTAAAGTAACTGTGGTAATGAGAAATCATTCCACCAAGAAGGGATAGATGAGATAATGGAAGGAAAATATCTATTCCCAGAAATAGAAGACAAACCTTACTTCTAGGAATCTCCATAAAGAGAGAGAGGAAACCCTTTGCTTTTCTACCAGAACAACACATCCTTAAAATGCTACCCCAATAAATAAAGATGAGTCCTCGAGAAGCAGTTGCAGGAAGAACTGCATGTTGAGGGAAGGGACTGTTCCACTGCGAACAGATATCCTTTTCCGGGCGGGAGTTCACTGTGATATTGAAACCACAAAAGAACTGTGTTCTTGTGGAAAGTCTCCATAGTGTAACAAGAGAGACTTCTCTTCCAATTGAACTGATAAAAGCCTATTTCAAAGGTGGTAAACTGACTAAAGGTCTCAGGTTTTGTCTCTTTATGTTGTTAGTGACAGATAACTTGATGAAATGGGGAAAGAGATGTATCTGAAGATTTTGTTTGTTCTTATTATTTTCTTTTTAGTTCTGTTAATAAACTATCTTTTTACCTTTGAAGCTTTAGGCCTGCTTTGCACTTCTCCTAATCTTTATCTCACCACAGAAAAGAGTAAGTAAACTCAGTGAGTGCACTGGTGTTCAGCCAGAGTACTTAAACTACTACACCAAATTATTGCCTGGTGTGAGGAGGCGATGTAAAACCACTACAATAACTTCGACTTCTGAATTTCTGGGAACAACTCAGCCACATACATATGCAAATGAGAAAGACTAAACTTTATCTTTTTATATTCTGGCTTTTAAGGGTACAAAATTTTATCCATAGGGTTATAAATGTTCTGTTTTCCTGAGTATGTACCACAGCAGCATTTTTGGCTTTATTTACAGCAGTGGAAAGCCTTCCTTCAAAGGCCAGAATATTTTTTAAAAAGATGAGTGATGAAATGTCAGTAAGTAAGATGATTAATCCCTATTTTAAGCTGCCTAATGTGCTCCACAGGTCTTTACTATTCCCAGGAAGAAATCCTTCCCTTTGTGTAAGTACCTTGCTTTGGTGCCTCTGGATTCAAAAGCATGACCTCTTCTCAGCTGTATTTCCCAGGAAAACCACTGGCAACCTGCCTAGACCCCTCAAGATTGTGATGTCCTGAGCCTCACAGCACTGGATGGGGATGCTGAAGAGCTGATTGATAAGTTAAGTCAAGGGGAACCAGGCTAGGCTAGAGGAAATGTTCCTATCGCCTTCCAGACCCAGTACCTACCACTAGCACCCCATGCACTTGATGGCATGAGAGAACAGGAACTCCTCCAACTCTTAACTGCACAGAGAGAGGCATAAAAAAACCCCAAATCACACAGCTGAGCTGGTGTTCCCAGGACCAAGCATCTTTTTTACTGTTCTAAAGCAGTAGCCCCCTAAAATTGCAGGTAAAGAGACCAAGACAGAGCAGTCAGAAAACCAGCCACCACCTTCAACCCCAGATCATGGCTACAGGAGTCAACACTCTTCTTTCAGGGCAGGAACACCTCACCTCTCAACATTGGGGACAAAATGGGATCTTAAATCCATCTCTTCTCCCTTGTATGTCTATCACATGATACCAGCACTTCAACAACCTCCTAGGGAATAAACCTCATCCTGCAGCTGGCTTGTCAGCCCTGTAGCTGAAGCCATTGAAAACAAAACAAAATGTTTTGGGTTCAAATTTGATTCGTGACAATACAGTACATAAAATAACCTCTCTTCTAAGTAAAATTTAAATGAAGAGACACAAAAAACAGTATTAAAACTAAACGGAACACCACTTATATTGCTAACAAGGAAACGATGATTTGCAAGCACTGCTTAATGCCTTATTTACTCATTGGAATGCACATTATAACCTTTAATGACACAATCATATGTTTTTACACTGAACTTCTAATTCATTCACTTCACAAGTTAAACATAAAAGCAGACGAAATAAATTCTCAGTCTGAGTGTTAAGTTTCCATTCCTGAACTTCTGAGAAGTTGATTTTGTAACTTAAATAATATTATTGCAATGCATTTTACATGATTGCAATATATTTTTACATTAACATATTCCATGTTTCATCAGGTAAAAAAAAATAAATCTGTCTAAAATAAAGTTGGACAAGCATGAAAGGTCCCCGACTGAGGTCAAGGGAGAAGAGAATTCAACTCCCTGCACAATGTCTTATCTCTCCCGTAGTTTACTTCAATATTTATTTTCTCTACAGATAGCAGTCTGATTTTGTTACTTCTACATAGCACTTTGCATCCCTAATACTGCCACTCAGTGATCCTATTACACTTACACATAAAAAGAAGCCCATCTGCTCTCCTCTTCACATTTGAAAGTCAGAAAGCTTGTGCCTAGAAACCCCTTGTGTCTAATGGTGCTGATCACATGATTCCCACTCAACCATCCACAAACGTTAGCAGAAAAACATTCCTTCACTGTGGAGAGTGAAGCATCAATGGTGAGAAAGTAAGTTTAGGAAAGTTACCAATGAAAAGAGAAAGCCTTACAGCAAATGCAAATTCAATGTAAACTGGTATCATCCATCTAAACAGACGCCCTCACATCACCAATGTATAATTCATTTGGAAGACTCTTTGTTCCCTCTTCAGTGACTTACTAATGATTTATTAATAAGCCTTGAGAGCGAGAACAAACAGGTGGGGAAGACATTGCATTCAAGAAGATTTTAGCACCAGCTTAACCACTGGAACTTACATCTTTGCTCTCTGTGTATTGGATGATGAAAACCATGGCACTACCCTGAGGCTCCAAGCTGCTGCTCACTGGCTGTCCCTACACTGCGAGATCACAGTCGGCTCCCGTGTCTGTAAACAAGTCACGGCAGGAACCCATAGCTGAATCCCAGACAGCGGTAAGACTTGGGCAGGCACAACTCCTCAGCTCCCTGGCATACATCAGACACGAAGAGGGGTCCACAGGCTAGAAGAGAGTCATGTCGTGCTGCAACTCTTCCTGACCTGAGTATCTGGGGAATCAGGTCTGCACCAGCCCCTAAAGTAAAGCACTGCCAATTTTGTACATAATCCCCTCATTTTGAGAGACACAAATTATGTGTTTGTTTAAAAACTGAAAAGGCAGAAAAAGCATGTGTTCAAACTATGTTTATAAACAAGTCTGAGATACAGAGTACTGCCTTAGGGATGCTTTCATTGAGAACTGACCAGAGTTTAGAAAATAGCAGAAAATACACAGACATCTGTCCTATTGCTCTTAAACAGATAAAATAATTAAATCAGCATGTGGAGCTTTTGGGTTGAATGAGTATTATTTTATCAGAGGGTTACAGCAGTAACACAGGCACTAGCTTAATTCTGGATGCTTAGGAATATTGTAGATCCCTCCATACAGGATAACCAGGAGGAACCTACAGCTGCTATCAACTCTCGTCCAGGACAGTGACTGACAAGCCTCATGTTGCCTTGGTGCAGATAGTATCTTCACTGTACAAGACTCTGATATCACAGTTGAATTCCACAGTGCATTCTTTCACCTTGCTTCAAAATGAAAGCAGTCTGTAGGTTGTGCAAGTGGCATAATGCCCACAGTGAGTTAGGGAAGAAAGAGATTTCTTTTGACAACATGAATATTTTCTTTCAGTTGTGAAACATTTGGAAAAAGAAAGTAAAAAAACCAAAAAAGTTTTGTGAAAAACTAGAGAGATAACCCCTGTTTTTCCCCCCAGGGATAAACCGGTCTCCAGTATACTCAGCATTTTGACAGACACAGAACAGTTGTATTGCACTTCAGAGTGTTTTACAAACACAAGGGATGTAGCCAGGCTCTTCCACCCTATGGCTCTACGCTCACACAAGGGATCAGAAGGGAGAAGGCTACTGGATAATGGCTATGCTGGATTCTCCCCAGCCATGCTCAGAAATCAGTTTCCTTATTTCCTTACCCTCTGTTTCCGTAGGCTTCCTGGGCTGGTGGGAGATGGGCTTGGAGACTTCCCAGAGCGGGGAGTAGAAAGCTGGCTACCAGGGGTTCCATTCACTAAACAGACAAGAAGTTGAAAAAAATAAATAAATACAAGGCGTTATTAAAGGAATAAAATGGTTAAGTCAACTTTTTTTTCAGTCTTTGTTGAACAGATTAATTTGCTTTTGTTTAATGTTTCAAGTATTAAATATGATAATTCAAAAAAGAATTATTTCCTTATATTTTTGGCTCATGAAGACAATTTTTTATACAGAGTGAAAGCAAATAATGAAAAAACCTGAAAATACTTTAGTCAATGGCAGAGAACATGATCATCTTTTCTTAAACTGTATTGTTCCTGTACTTGAAAGTAATGGGGAACAAGGTGCTTTTTTAACCTAAAAGACACAATATGTGAACTTTTCATTCCATTTAACTGTGGCTTGAAGTGCTACCCACCAAAATTAAAATACAGTATTGCTTGCAAGAACAAATCAGCTGCTTGCTTTTCCTCACTCAATCAATTGAAGAAATTTTTGCAATACTATCTGACCCAAACATCACCTCAGACTTAACCCAGCAGGGATTTCTGGAGGCAAATCAATTGGATATAACTCCTCCAGTCTGACTTACAGGAAAGCATCACTTCTCAAAAAAAGCAAGTTTCTTCACATATGTCAGTGCCTATCTTTATAGAAGCATCTACACATGCACGTGACATTATCCAATAAATTAACAAAACAATGCCAGGAGAGGACAGAATTCTATGACAAAGTAATCACACGAGAGGCTATCAATAATATTCACATTGAAGTACTGACAGAAACACTACTGTGTATCACATATACATGTAAATATTCTTAAATAAGCAACTGTTCTATCACAGTTTACATTTTTAAGTACTAGGATAAAAAGAACAGATAATCAGATTCCCAGATTCCGAATCTTAGGAGAATACTTACATACCAACAAGGCATTTGACTTACCTTCTATGAATTCTAACATGGACAAAATCTGACTGTTTAACCTGATAAGAGCAAGCAGCAAAATTCCTGCTCTGTACTAAGCCAAGCTGTAGCCAAACTGAGAAGCAATGGGATTAGTTAAGGATAGCTGGGGCTGCTCACAGAGTGAGCTGAACGCGATGAAGGATTCATAAGCAGAAGCCTTTTCTGCGTAAGGCTGACGTCTTCAGAGCAGCAGTGGGAGGTGCAGGTGCTGTCTTCGGGCTACATCAAAGGTGTCAATTAAGCATAATGCTGCTGCTTCACAATGCTGAGCCACCGCAACCCCCACTCGCTTTCTATGGAGCCCCGAAAGCCTAAGCAATTTTATATGCTGTGCACTGAATCATAATGAGGTGCCTTTGGGGGCAATGTACCAAATGACTCATCCGAAAATCAAAATGACAATAACTCTTGTAAAACCTTGGCTGACTGGCAATCTAGCAAATGCTAATTTCTTTGGATAATATAGTAGGCATTTTTAAAAGATTCTTCTTACTTTTTACATAATATATTGTTCTTACTGGCTAATACTACACCCACACATTATAATGAAGAAACATGTATACCTACCATACCACACACATCAATAAAACAGATTATACTGCATGACAACGGATGATCACTTAATACTGCTTAGGTGGTATGAGTGATCCAATCTCAACAGCACTATGTGCAAGGCATTGTTTAGAGTAAAGGTGCAATATATTTGCATAACTATAGAAACAACAAGATGCAGTAATTGGATTTAAATAGCATGTTTTTAGAGAAAACCATTCCACTCATCCAGGCTTCAAAATATCTTTATACAGAGGACAATAGTTTGCACATATCAGCACTCATTCAAATATTGTACTAAGTGTAGGGGAACACACATGCATAGATATATATATATATATATATATGAATGTTCATACAGTATTCAACAAAATACCCCACAGATCTGTCCAACAGTAACTAAAATCAAATGCATTACCAGTGTCACTGAAATAATTTAGGAAAAGAGTTAGAGGTCATTCAAAATGAGCTTTCTGGAATCTCAAACTTGTAAAGTTGTAAAAGGTATCTTCTAGACATCTATGGTACAATTTAGAAACGAACATTAAACTACTACTATTCACACAGAGCTAGTCCTCAAGACTGCTAGGTAACAGGACTAGTGCTCTGCCTCTGCTTTAAGCCAAGCAGATACTCTCAGACCTTATTATTATATGAAAATTTAAGATAACAGATACATTTCAACACACCTTGTAACACTACACACAGGTTCCTGTTCTTTATAGACTGACTCCTTCCCCATAACTTTCAACAACAGTTTTTCTTAGAATTTCCTTAGAATTACTATAGCAATTATTCTTTCTTGAAGAAAAAAACTCAAGGCTAATAAGTGGAACCAAACAAATAGATGCAATGGTATATATAACTACTGACATATTTCCAGATTGATGTATATCTATTATGTCGATGAGTATCTATTTAGTTTGAGAAAACAAAGTATTATAAATTCTAAAAATTACTTACTTGATACCACTAGAGTATCCAGAGTGTTTAAGCTAAGTTTGAATGCTCTCTTCAACTGCACTTTTAAAAAGGAAAATTATGGTAGTTGTGCTTATGTTGGCCATCTGTACCATGTGAAATCGAGAGCACAATTAATTAATTGAGGAACTCAGCAGATTTAAGTGAAGCTTGCTCACCTCCTTACCCATATCCAAAATAAAGGTGCCAAGTACATAAAACATCTACCAGGATTTTTGAGAGCTTACAAGCAACCCCAATGGAGAGCTGATTAGGAAATTCTAGAGATGGCAACTAGTTTTGGAGGTGAGATTCCTTTTACAGATCTTTATGTACCTGTTGTATTGGCTTCTACTTATAAAGCAGTTTTCTAGACTTTATTTTAACCAAGTTGCTGTCTTATCATCCTGAAGCAACCATCTAAGTCTGACCTGATGAACAATCTACTAGGAGCATTCACTGCAGTGCCAACTTCCAAAGCCACACAAGATGAATTCATCTAGATGCTCTGCATACCTGGAGATACATATTGCTATTAACTGTTATTACTTTATTCTTACTACTGATATTATTAATATAATCCTTAAGACAGACATCACAACAGGACAGAAATGGTAATTTCTGATATTTTCCCTGTACATTCCAAGGGCCCTCCTTTTTCACCTTTTTGTTTACAGCTTCCTGTGCTTATGAGTCATTATACCGAATTTGCAAATAGAGGTGATATTAGGTGCTGTGTAGCCCGAAGAGATTGTAGTAATTCTGACCCCCTTCCTGAACTCCATTTACAGTCATTACACCATTCTTACATAAGCTGCTCATGCCTAGAAAACATGGCAAAAAATATGTGAATAAAAGCTATAATATTTAATAAAATACTACATTCCTGATCACTAAACTGCCATAAAATCCATTTCTAGGTGGAATACACTTTTGTTGGAAACTGCATTTCTATCCAGTATCTGCACTGCATTTCTCACTAACTGATACAGCACATGTTCCTAGAGGGAACTTTGATGTAGATAAAGACATATGAAATTGGTAAATCACTGTTGTGATTGATCATTTTATTGAGTGAGGCAAGAGGTTTCTTGTCTATTTTATTCATAAAATGGCAGGGGTCACAGACTTCAGCTTAACACACAGCATCCTCCCATCCTCTTATGAAAAAGGTTTATCAGTTCAAAATTTCACCAGTGAAATACGTATGAAAAAGCTGCAACAATAACAAAATTATTGTGGCTGCTCAGAGCAGATGTATGCAACCACTTAGCTGTGAACTCCTTCCCTTACTGTCCTTTCTTGCTAAGGATGTGTAACAGGGCAAGGACCTGTCTTTGTAGTGGCTTTTCCAGCACCTGGCACACACATGAAGATGGAAAAACCCATAAAATAGAACACTAAAGCTGGATACCAGCATCCACTGAGCTGTATGCAAAATAGGTTTTCATATAATAATATGAATAATAAATATAATATTTATTAATAATATTATTATAAACTAGTGAAAATGCTGCAAATAAAAAGTACACTGATGGTATTCCATTAAATAAATTTTGATAGGGCATATTTTTATTAAGTAATAGAAACAAAAAGCAAGAAAAAAATGAATGAAAACATCAAGTGCCAGTCTGAGAAGCCACAAATACCACTGCAGTGTACTAAAATCATAGTCTCCTATAGAGTTGCCTGTTGATGTGCAAGCATATTGTATTCTAAAAAACACACAGAGATGACACGGTGTGTTTAAAAAAGTGCTTTGCCAAACACAAAAGTGACTGTGAAGAAGAAAGGGGAGACTAAGGGAAAGGAACAGTGCAGGCTTTTTTTGCGGCCACAACATATGAATAGGAAAGTTAAGCTAAAAAATGATTTAAACAAGTCACAACATGTGTAGGTCATATTCAGCAACTGTTAACAGAAAATGTGAGATCCCTATTTGACCTTGCCTCAATTACTTCTGTAGGTTTTCACTGTCCTTTCCAAAATGTTTTTGTCTCAATAACAAAAGCCCTCAGTATGACTCCCCTGTAAAGAGAAAGCTTTAGAGGTTCTAACTTAGCATGCAACTGGTTGAGAAAAAAACCCAGATACCAATACCGCATTCATTTTAACTGGTCCTAAACTGTCCTTTTTATATCCAATCTTTTGTAGAGTTTATGTCAAGAAGTTAAGCAGATAAAAGTAGAACATCCCTCTGAAGACAATGTCTGACAGACCCACACAGAACTTTCATCTGATCAACAGATTAGAAATGGCAGCAGAAAGCATCACCTACAGGTCATGTAAACACATTCTCCATTCCAGCAGCCCCTACGCAAGTCCTTGTTAGTCACTGGTACCTGTGGTAGCCACACAGTGTCTTCCACCTCACCTACGACTCCATTATCAAGCAGAGAAGTGCTGCAGACACGCAGATAATGCAGACATATCTTGTATCTCAGAAGAAAGGAGACTGCCTGGAAAAAGCAGTTCCCTGGAATCCACCAGTATTTGTTTCTTCCTGTAGTCTCAGAAGGTAAGTGCCTCTTGGGTTTTTTTTTTTTCCTCTGTACTTCAGCTGATATCTATGAAACTGTCTGCTAATTTCATGTAGTACCTAATCAAGAGAGCATCTACATGTATGTAAGATATAATGAAAATCTGTCTTTCTGGACTATTTTCCCTAACTAGAAAGACTAGGATTCTCAAATCAGTCTGTTTGAACAGAGCACAATTTATGAGCATGTTTCTTCATTTAGCATGTAACTTTTCATCCTTTAAGAGGATTAAACTACTCAATATAATCAAATCTATTTCTCTTACCAACTCTTGTTTTTGTTACAGGGTATAAAATTATGAAAACTAATTTTTCAGTGATTAGCATCAAGACAAACACCATAAATAAAAAATTAAAAAGAAGCAAAGATCAAAGCAAAAATCATCCGGAAATCCCTGGGTCCACAGGATGACTCTATCACTCCCATGGGTGCGTGCCCTTAGCTTTAGGAAAATTTTGCTTCAGCATATTTATTACAAAATCTGTCAGCTGAGTACCTGTAACAGTGTGAATAAAGACACGTGACCTCGCCAAAGACAATATGATACGTCACATTTTTTTTCCTTTGGGATACAAGAGACCTTCTTGAGTCAGGTGGTTGAAGGAGGGTTGTTTCTGCATAATAGCCTAAGAAAGAACTACCAGACTAAACAAAAACATACCCTGTGTTGCAGAGGAACACCTCTACTTCTTTCTTTCTTTCTTTCTTTTTTTTTTTTTTTTAACTAGCAGAGAAAAGCACAAGCATCTGACCCAGGGAAGACTTCAGTAAGATCCTACTTCCTTATCCACTTTTTTCTTTAGAGAGCATCTACAGTTTTGATCAGGCTTTAGTTTAACATGCAGTTTCACAATTTCTTTGTCCAGGTACAATTTTAAAAAAAACCCCTCACACAGTCCTTGGTAATACAACCTACTCTATCCATTCTTTACATATGTTCCCTTTAATATTTGGAAAAGGTACATATCAACCCAGGTATTCTTGAAATAGTCACTTGTTCCACTAAATAACCCAAACTCTTAAATAACTCTTTTTAACACCAAATTTTAACACCTGAATTGCTATTACAAGTAAGATTTCAAGCATCTGACATATTCTGAGTGATAACTTGAGGGAAACAGGAGATTGCTCACAGGGGAGAAAAACTGAGAGAGAAACAATTTTGAAGAAGGTACTCAAACTGAAAAAAAAAAAAAAAAAAGAGAAAGTAGCTACTTTTGTTGAGAGCAAGTCCTAAAAACTAGAGTTGGAATTTCAGAAGGTAAACCAGAGTTCACCCAAATGCAGTATCTTTCCTTAATTTAATGGACCAACGGTACAGTAATTCCAGTCATCTCATGCTGCTCTTGATTTGATTAAAAATAACAATGATGAAGATGTAAGTGTTGCTGTTTTCTTTGAGTCTCTTACCTCTTCAGCCACACTGAAGCTGCCACCAATGGTGTTAAATGGCAGCTGGACAGAAGCCACCAGCTACTGAATAGCCCTCAGACGTTCATAGTTTTCAGGCACCATCGATGGGCTGATACCCAGTCTCACCGAAATTAAATGTCTCTTCTATTATGCCCTTTTCTAAATACTATTTGATGCCAACAAAAACTGATCAAAGTGGTTTACGTGCTTTAAGAAGACATCAGAAAAATTAAATAGAGGTAGGATTATCTACTGCACTTGGAAGCAGACTTCAGCCTTCTGCCTGCCCAGGAGGTCACACTATCTTTTCTCTGCTTCTCTTCTTTGCCTTGTTCCATGCTTCTCTTCTCTATTTAGACTGAAAGCCTTTTGAAGCAGACAATACCTTAAATGTATTTGTAAAAAGCCAGAAAGCAATCCTCCTGCAGCGACATTTCTGTCTGGTGGTACTGTTTTGAAACACTGTCAGATGTAAATAACAAACTGAAGAAAACATAATAATGGAGAAGTCAGCCCTTACACAGATCTTCCTAGCTTGCTTGTACTCTTGGAAGAAAAAATTATTCTGTGTTTTTATATAAAAATAGGATGCATCTGTTCTCAGGAGCCAAGGAGGCTATCAGGAAAATATAAGTACATTAAACATATGCTCTGTTACAAAAAAAAATGAAGGGAAAAAACAAGGATGGAAAAAAGGTGAACAGTACCTATGTAGAGACATACATTTGAAATATGCCAAGAAATGGTGTAGAGGCATATGCAGTCCTTTTGCTCACTGTAGATTGTGTAGCTCAAGAAATGACAGCGAGCATGTGCTTCCCACAGACTGATGCATTTAACTTTGCCCTCAGATAACCAGAGCATTGAACCTTTGGGGCCCTGAGCACTTTTGTAGCCTCTGGTTTCATTAAGGGTCTTTCCCTGCAACCCTGTATCCTGCTTTCCACTCACAGGTTCCCCACTCAGCCCTGTGCTGCCATAGCAGTGTGTTTTAGAGCCTGTGGGATGATAGTTTTTATCCTGTTGTTCTCATTATGTATTCCCATGGCCATGTATCTGCAAAGCCTGACTGTGCTGTTATGGTAGGTTTTGCATATGACTTTCAGGCTTGCCAAGGATGCTGCCTTTAGAGCCAATGCAGGGCAAAAGGCACCTGCAAAAGGGGAAAGTCATCTAAGAGCAGATGACGCAATGAGTGAAATGGTTCTCCAAAGCAGTGGCTGGTGGCTCACCAAGGGTCCTTTGCCTGCTCCTCACAGAGTCAGGGGTCACCACAACAAGGTGAGACTGAAAGGGAAAGCAAGGGCCTTCAGGCAGAACTTCCTCAAAAATAATTTAACATTACTGAATTTATCTCCAATGCACCGGTTTTGGCAAAATATTACTGTTCCAGACTTGGAGATGCAAAAATGAGACACAGACAGAAAAACAAGGGACAAATCCCCAAAATAACCCCTTCAATTTCTGTAACCAACTTCAGAAGCTATTGGATGAATTTGTGAAAGTTTTATCACCCCGAACAATCATTTGCTCAGAAAAAGGAACTCATGGACTTAATTGAATTTATAAATATTTAGTGCAAACCAAAGTTTGGCTTAATTCTTGACCACTTGAAATTCTGTGTTAAAGAAGGGAAACAGAGTTGCTGAGGATGGAATTTAAGTGCTTGCACCAGAATAGATTGTCTACCTGTCTTAGGCTCATTTATACATCTACTTCTCTAACAATGGGAAGATGGCCCAAAGACTTTGCCTTCATTAACTCTAAAAATGATGAATCCAAATCAACTATCCTGCATTAAAGACTATACCATACTACAGATGCACACACAAGAGAATAAAAGGTAACTCAAGGATATCTTGTCATTCTACAATTTTATCAGTTTTAATACTCAACTTTGAGATTTTAATATTTTTTTAGCATAGTCTTTGTCTGTGGAACTTTCATTTTTTGGCCCATGTAATTATCCATGTGTATTATCTTGATATGGACATTAATTCAAGTCTGAAGCAGGCATATGATCTTTTTGTGCAGCGAGAATGTGCAAACTTTTCAAAGTGCAGCGGGGAAACAAAAAGAAACAAAAGGAATCATATTCTTTCTAATGAGCAACACGCTCTTTTCCCTACACATCACTTAGCTTTTTGTCAAGGGTACACTATCAAGAATGCTTTCTGCCTGCCCTTTATCCCTATTTCTTTCAACTTTCTTCTATGACAAAACTCTTCCAAACTTTAACTTTTTGTAATATGTATGTATTGTCTTTGATCAGAGCAAAGAACCTATTCTTTTTCTTATTTTCCATTTTTACTGCTAATGAAAGAAAAATCCGTAGAAGTAGTTTAAAGGTTAACTGAAAGCAGTTTAAAAACATAGAACAAACATGTACATACACTTAGCAGTAACAACATGACAACAAAATTATAACTTCCAGCTGTGCACAAGTCATCCAGAAGATTCTCTAGTGCTGAGATGTTTAATGCAGACATCATGGAAAAACTTGTCTGCTCATATGTGTGCTAGATGGCAATTTCTCTATTCTGCTACTGTCACAGGTATATAATTCCAAGAAATACGCAGCATTTTTAGGTTTGTTGGGTGGCAGAAAAGTGAAATCTGTACATACTGTTTGCATTTCATGGGAGAACTTTGGTTTTTGTCTAAAACCATCTAAGAGTCAATGTTTCTATTTCTTTCTACTGCTGTTTTTTTTTTTAAATGCAATGTCTAATATAAAACAGCATTTTTTAAAAAATCATTGACTGGTTTTAGCTTTATGTGATTTAAAAACAATTCTTGATAGCAAGTGCTTAGTACAATATTGTTTCCTTGTATAAAAGCAATACTGATCTAAGTACTCATGTTTGTAAGGTTAGAAATAGGCTTACTGTAACATTCACACAATTTGACCTATTTCCAAAAAACAAACACCAGAGATACAGACAGCCAAATCAGAGCCGTTGCCCTCACTAAAAATAAATTCTATAGAAACACTTTCAATTGTTTATCATTTTTAAGCTTAATAAATTTAGAATAGAATAGAATAGAATAGAATAGAATAGAATAGAATAGAATAGAATAGAATAGAATGATTCAGTTGGAAGGGTCCTACAACAACCATCTAATCCAGCAGCCTGACCAACTCAGGACTGACCAAAACTTCAGCATGTTCAGCTAAGAAGTGGAGCAATAGAGTGGCTTTGGTGAGCACCTGGCATCCAATCAACTACATATTATTTCTTGGTAAAGGAATGCTTCCCAGCTATAGAATCATTGAGTTGTTTAGACCAGAAAAGACCTCTAGGATCATCAAATCCAACTGTTCACCCAGTACTGCCAAGTCTACCACTAAACCATGTCCCTCAGTGCCATGTCTACACATCTTTTAAATACCTTCACAGATGCTGACTCAACCACTTTCCTGGGCAGCCTGTTCCAATGCTTGATAACCCTCTCAGAAAGAAATGCTTCCCAATGTCCAGTCTAAACCTTCCCTAGTGTGGCTTTGAACCATTCCAACATGCCTTTTCAGGGGATACCACAGAGACGAGCTCAGCACCTCAGTCTCCACATCATCTCCTCAGGAAGCCAGAGGGAGCAATCAGGTCATTCCTCAGCCCTTCCTCTTCTCACAACAAGACAAGCCCAAAGTCCTTAGTTGCTCCCTATAGGCCATACCTTACAGCCCTTCCACCAGTTTTGTTGTCCGCGTCTGGACACATTTGAGTACTCTCCCATCCTTTGTAAACTGTGGTGCCCAGAACTGCACACAGTGCTCAAGGTGAGGCCACACCAACACTGACTACATCGTGACAATCACCTCTTTTGCCTGCCTGGTGATGCTGTGCTTGACACACCCCAGGATGTGACTTGCTCTCCTGGCGACCAAGGCACAGAGCGGACTTGTAAATGAGCCTGCTGCCAACCAGCATCCCCAGATCCCTGTCTGCAGGGCTGCTCTCCAGACACTCCTCTCCCAATTTATACTTGTGCCTGGCATTACTCCATCCCAGGTGCAGAATATGGCATTTGTTCTTCTTAAACTCCATCCCATTAATCATCGCCCAATGTTCCAATCTATCTAGATCCCTTTCCAAAGCATCTTGTTTCCTCAGAGAGTCATCAGCACTTCCCAGTTTGTTATCATCATCAAAATTGTTAATAGTGCATTCACCTCCTCTATCCAGATCATCAATAAAAATATTGACCAAAACAGGCCCTAGACTTGAACCCTGAAGAAATGCTGCTGGTGACAAACTAACATGTGTCTATTTCCTATAAATGCATTGGTTTCACATAAGAAATGTTTAAGGTATTTACATCTGTCATCAGCACAGCACCATCCAAAGTGGCTTGCATTTTTAATATTTTCATTACACTGTTATATTTCTTGCTATAAATTTAACAATATGATAATTATTACTGTAGTATAGTAAAAACATGCCCTTTTTTTCTATATGCTGTAAAATAGTCTCCTGATCTTTTCAAGTATGTAATGTATTCTGCTCAGACCTTTACAGAAGTGAACTGCAAACTAAGATTTAGTCATGTACGCTTCCCCAGCATCTTTAAATAAAAACGGTACTATTTCTTTCAGGACCAAAACTAACATAGTATCACATATTCAAGACAGAAAAAAATGTTGCTAGTCTCATAGATTTGTTATGCATAGCAGGACAGTTATTTCACATAGAAATGAGCATACACAGCTCAGTGTTCATTACCTGTACTCACAAATTCATTAGAAAAAAAACCCCAGAGTCTGTAACATTCACACACCAAAGAGAGCCTCCCTTGGTAAAGCTTAATTTAACTCTGTCCCACCTAGCTACAAAGAAAGTAACTTAACATGTTTATGAAAGAGCTACGCTGGGCTTACTCCTCACAATTGATATTTCATTCCATTACCTCTTTTCAGGCTCCCATACCTCAGCTGTTCTCTAGGATGTGTAGGAGGCAAGTTGCCTCCCAGCCCTGCTACCCACATCTACGCCTCTGCTCTCATCATGTCTCTCCCACCTTCTTCCTTCCCAGAGCAGTATTTTTTCCTTACCTTTGTCTTTTCGTTTAAAAAAAAAAAAAAAAAAAAAAAAAAAAAAAAAAGGTTCCAGTTGGTCTAACCCTATCCTCTTTGAAACCAGCACTGCACCATTCTGATCACCACCTCCCCACAAAGACCTTACGATGCTGGATGGAGGTTTCAGTATGCCATTTGCTTTCCTGTTGGCAGAAGATGAAGGCGGAAAGGGAGGTGGCCTTCAGACAGCTCTAATGTTTGCCTCTTGCAAAGTCTGTATTCACAAGCAATGCTGCAACTGCTTGAATGAGTCTACTCAATTGGCTCACACTGAGGATTATTTGTACCCTCAGGCACCAACACTGGCAAATCATCTAATGCACTTTTTTGTTTATTTATTTGTTCTGCCTGGGAAAAAGCTGCAGGGGTGACCTAGTCATCAGCTATCTAGTGGGAGCTACTGCAAAGGCAGCCAAAGCAAGGCCCTTCAGACAGAACTTTCTAAAGCTTTTTGCTGTGTCTTCTCCAACCTATATCACTGCCACTGAAAAAACAAGTGAATTTTTACTGTTAACTGTTTTACACACACAATGTTTTTTCACAGAAACGTGGAATTTTAAGTGCATTGCCCGCTCTATTGGAACAGAATGGTTGGTGTTTTTAAGAAAGACTGTTTTCTTGCTTTACCTGAGCTAGTAGAAGCAGGAGACTTGCTGCGTCGGGATGGGCCTGGGCTCTTGGTGGTGCTCCTACGTGAACTTGAAGCTATTTTGGTATAGGAAGTAGATTTCACCACCCGACATTCTAGAGGACAAAGAAAGTGCATAAGTTAGCGATTAAGAAAGCCAGCAAGATTCTGTAACAGAAAGAGCACTGAGAAATGAAAACATTTAGCCCACACTTGTTTTCATTCACCTTGAGGAGTTTTATGAGAAAGTATAAAATCTGTATAAATGGCTCCATTAAAATCCAAGTACAGTATGTACCATATCCCAGACAAAGAACTGCTGCAGTAATCCAGACTTTTAAATACCATGGTTACTGCAGGTACTTAGGACAGCTTAATTTAACAGTGCTGAGACTACTCATAAAATTTCTTTGCTTTTGAAGAGCTCAGTATAAGCAATGTAGCAATTTTTGACAAAATCCAGATGCAATGTAAGCGTTTTTGTCAACCTAGGCAGTCTCCTCTAGAAAAAATGGAAGTCTTCTTTTCTGTATCAAAATGTTACAATTGTACAAGATGACGCAAGTGTCTTCCACTGAGGAAAGGTTTGAAGAAAACAAAGCAGGTTTGTTGCTCCTGCTTAATCCTCTGGTGAACAATAGCCCACACTGTGTAGCAGACACAATTCATCACAGGTTGAGGGAAACGGCACTACTCGCTCATAAGAGACATCAGAAAAATCAATGAAGAGGTGAAATTACCCTCCCACTCGAGAACACTACAAGATGTTCAGGTTAGAGTTTATGTACACCCACACAGATCTGTAGGCATCCTTGCATTATGCCTGTAAATGGTTCTTGGCCTGCGGATGAAAGAACTTATTGTGCATAGCACTGATGTCTTGCAGTCCTAATGGATACTAGATTAATCACCAGACATATTACACAACTGGGGAAAAAAAAAAGATCCACTTCTTAGTCAATATACAATTAAAAGTCTACAGCAATGTTTATAATGTCTTCACCTGACAATGTCAGTACACTCCACTTGTTTAAAAATACATCAGTAAACATTTAGTTCTGTACGAGACCTGTTTCCTATTTTATTCCCATGGTTAAGGTTCCTCAACAGAGGTTAAGAGAAATAAACAAGTTTTTCTTCCTAGTCAGAAAATACCATGTACAAGCCTGCACATTATTTAGTCTTCACAGATCAGTGGAGCCTGTAACATAGTTTAGACAGATTAGAGAACAAAGAAATAAAATTGAGCATAACTAATTAACTTAAACATATACACCTGAGAATGATGTCATGAAATTTATTTCTCTTGGCTGGCCTAACTGTTTGTCTTTTGTCAAGCTGTTCAAGGAAATAGAAGCAAGAACTGATGTGTTGCTGAGCGAAACATCCAGCACAGCTGAGAGCTGAGGACCAGAGAAATGCCTTGGTCTTCCCAAAGAAGCTTTTCTTCCCAAACTCTCCACATTCCTAAAGCCCAATAGTAGCTAATTTCTTTCTCTTGACATTTTTTTGTGATTCATTGATGAATACTCTTGTTTTATACTAAACAATCAGTGGAAATGGAGAAAAACATTTTCTCTATGAGGAAATTATCTACTGAAATCGGGAGGAATCAGATGAAAGCTTTCAATTATGTGCCATTGGGTAACTACAGAAATAATCTTACATTGATTTATAGGCATAAATAGCTGCTCCAGGAACCACATACAACGCAAATTAAAACAGGTTCTTTATCTTCCTGTAAACAAAGATGTAAAATTTTCAAGCACCTAACAGCCTGTTAAAACTGTGATGTAATCCCAGTGTAGACTTCAATCACAGGAAACAGTCAGGAGGGGAACTGCATATTCCAGTGGTCAACAAACAACAAGACTAAAGCAGAAAGATCCAATCGTGCTAAACCCATTACAATGTATCATTTGCTTAGTTGAAGAACTTAAGAGTCCATGAAGAATACAGCTACTTATGCAATATGTAAAAAACTTTCCTATTTCCATCATGTAAAGAAAACATCAGCTCCATCAGCCTCTCCTCATACAGCAAGTGCTCCAGCCACCCCCCATCATGATGTTCTTCCTCTAATTGCCTTCAATTTAATGATATCTTCCTTGAACTGGGAGGCTATAAACCAGACACAGTGTTCCAGATGTAGCCTCACATGTGCTAAGCAGAGTTGGTTCCCTGTCTCTACTGAGTCCTTTTTAGTCTAGGTCACAGAAATATTCTCTTTTCCCTTATTTTCCTACTTGTATAAATCCTTGTGAGCTCAATTATCAACTTCTTTGGTACAATTTTGTTGTTCCTCTCAAAAATAATTCACAGGTTGTGAAATTTTAAAAGGTCAACAGTTCAAATGAGCATATATTCTCTTTGAGGTAAACTTGTCAAGTGCCTCGTTTCCTGTGGGTTTACAAGTTTATTCATAAAGGACACGGGCTATGGTATGGCCTGTGGAGAGTCATGTAGGAAAGCCACCAGTGCGGCACACACCAGGCTCGAGCAACTCATGCTTTCAAAGACTAGGGCAAGACTGGTTCCAGAGTCTAAAAGGATTTCCAGTCATGGGCAGAATGTAACCAGGCTGCTTGTTGTAAATAGGTCTCAGCTCCCAGGAAGAGTTTATGCATGCAATTCTGTTGTCACATTTAGTTTGTAAAGCAAAATTTTACAGCAGGCAAAGCTCCCACTCAGTAACCACATAACCACTGCTTATTCCTCTAAGACATTACCATAATCTGCCTGGTGCTGTAGGAGAGCTCCGTGTGTATAGAGAAAACAAAACAAAAATGCACATTTTATTGAAACCATCTTTTCTACACAGAATCTAAGCTGGTGAGCAAATAAATACATACCTTCTCCTCATCAACAGTATTTGGACTACTATACAACAGGTCCTTTGAAAGCCATGAAACAGAAGAGCATTTCTTCCCCAATTTTCTTTTGATGCCAAAAACTGTATCACAAATAGATCTGAACTCCTGACAGAGGAGAGCTATACTGCCTTTCTCACTCATGTGGGTATGACATTCCTGGCCAAGAAGAAACACCAAGTGTTTTTATATTATGTTCAGTAAGGAAAGAAATGTTTCACGAAACCCCAGTTCTTCCTCTCACTACTGACTGACTGAGACTAAAGGAACAAAATGATGACATCCATGGTAATGCAAGACAAAAGAAGGTCAACTTTACAGTTTGAACTTTACAGGCTTTATTGTTTTCCAACTCGAAATATTATATAAATAAGAATGCTTTTCCAGTGAAAACATCTTGCAATAAGATGTTCTATTGTATAACTACATACAAAGCTATAAAGTAGGACAGAGAAGTACAGACTAACAGCAGCAAGGCTAACAATGCAGTCCCTTTATAATATGGAATATTTACACAGAGTTCTGAGGCCTTTATTGGACATTAACAATAGGCCTATGGAAAAAAAAGAGAAAGTACCCCAAGGCTACAATCTGACATAATTGAGACTGTAGGGACAAGATAAGGAAAACAGAGTTACTGGGATTGTACAGTGGTGTCAACGAGCAGTAGGAACTCTCAGAACCAGGAGGGACCCCAACATACATACTCGTGAGCTCTCGACTCTTCCCGTTGTCACATGGATAAAATGTAAGCATGAGGTAAATAACGGATGCTAACACATGGAATCACACTGCCTAGAGTCTCCAGGCCCATGATGTTTCATTTCCAAAATGTTATATTAGCTTCTACGCTCATTAGATTTTACAATGGCAAAAAAGCAGCAGAGAATAACTAATCTGCAATAAATGTGTCATAAAATGAAGAAGTTTAATGTGCTTCTAGAGGAGACTGTGAAAAGTTATTTAAATTACCAGGAGATCAAAAAGGCTTACTTGTCAGCAACTCAAAAGTTGACTGTATGGCCTTCATGAGTTCTTTCTAGGCAAAGATACCACTCTCTGCTGTGTTTTGCTCTTCTTTGAGGTCTGTGAGTAGGGAATAGATTTTATATTTTCAGTATCCCTGCCAATCTGTTTCTCTAAGATGACAACATTTAACTGGGTTTCAGCAACAGCTGTACCCTGCAGATAAGCAAGGGGGGAGGATCAAGGATGTCTGTGGTTGTTGGTAAGCCACTTTACTGTAAGGCTCTGGCTGGTGCCTTTTACCACTGCTTAAAGACATTAACGTCACTAGCAATGTCCTCAGGCCAATCAGTGGATCATTACCCCAAATGCAGTACTAATTTTAGTTTTTAATGTTAAATGTAATTTGTTCCATGTTGCTAATTCTTAATGCAGCTAATAAGATTTCACTTTTCAGCTGCATTCATGCCTTCAATTAATGCTAGTAATCTTCTGTTTGCAGAACTAAGTTTCACTTTCTTCAGCAAGAGATATGGTAGCCTCCTGTCTAGTGGCATTGATACACACTGCGATTCACCCCACCCAACTGATCAATCAGTGGCAGCTATGACTTGCAATTACAACATGTTCAAAAGGGTAACTATCATGCAATTTCAAAAAATGAAAGGGATATAGAGTGTTTCAGGGAGATTTAAGTAATTTTAAAGCTCCTAGTGTCATGGTTCTGCCTACTTCAATTTTTTTTGTGCATGTCCTCCTGTTCAGTGTGTTCCTGAACACAGTGCAGACGCAGATGGACAGTGATGTATGCGTAGAATGCAAAATCCTAAAGTTTTATCCCATGCACTGAGCTCTATGTCACTGTAAATGCATGGGGTTTTGAGACATCTTATCTTCTGATTTGATTTCTTACTAGTAACTGGTCTTCCACACATGATAAGGGTTAGGAATTCTATTTCAACGGTGAGCCAAATACTTGTGGAAGCAATTACCTAAATCTCCCTTTTTTTTTTTTTTTTTCTGCAAAGAAATAGACTTTGATTGGAGTATAAAATACAGAAACAGATTTTCTTTTATGTGAAAAATTATTCTCCAATTCTGAAACTGGGGTAAGTATATACAATAAAATACAAACCGTTAAAGCCATCTATGCCTTATTACACATCAATAAAATAGAGAATCTTGAAAGGTCTTAGGAACACAAATCACTCCACCCAAGCTAAGAATGCTTTCAGATGTATGTACTACTCCAAAAATACCTTGTTAAGACAGAAATAAGGAATGCATTTGTGAATTGACATACATCTCATTATGCTCTAATGTAATCTTCAGATTCAGAATTCAAATGTTTCTAAGTTCACTGAAGTCTAAATATTTACCAGAGGAGGTAAATGGATTGTATGTATAAATCAAAATGTTGCTTCAAGTATTTACTACTTCTTCTTCAAACATGTTCCTGTCTTAAGGACACTGTTGGGAGGATAGAACTCACCTAGTGCTAGATAGCTAAAAATATGATGAACTATGAACTATTCACCCCACAGTCCTCCTACAGTCAATGGAACATGTTCATTTCTGTGACCTATCTTAGGAACCTGTAAGTTAGAAAAGATTAATCTTACTCATGAATTATCAGCTACAAATGATATATTTTGAGTTTTGATGAAAATATCCTAATTAGAAGCAGTATCTTTGTACTGGGTTGTGGAGGACTGTAAGAACCAACTCCTCAGTTGTGGTGACAGGAAAGGCCCCTTCCAGGATGCCCTGCACTCTTATGCAGATATACCCCAGTTTTACCTCCCTGATGGGTTCTCGGTCTCCCTGCCCCTTTTCCCCCCTTTCTCCTTCCTCGGTTCCCTGTCGATCCCTGCCCCCTAGCCACTCCTTCCCCATCCCCCCATTGGCCCACACACCCTGGCCCCTCCTGTGTGCCGCCCCTGAGCCCCCAAACACAACCCCTGTGCGCTCCCATTGTTCTGGTTCTCTGTTCCTGGTCCCCTTCACGTGTGGCTGCAATAAGCCCTGTGGAACTCCATATGAGAACCCTTCTCGTTTCTCTTCATCCGAGGACTACAAAGCTGTCCGGTGTGTGTGTGTTCATGGGGAAGCGTATCTGTGACGCCGAGCGGCTCCTGGCTGGAGACGCTTCCGGAAGGTTGCGGCACCTACCAACAGCCCGCCGCTGCAACACTGGTACAGGCTTTTGTACTTAATACAAACAGTAACAGAAGATTTTGCTGTATTTTGTAACTTTACTGTGTATGCGTAGATTTTATCTCCCCACCTTCTCCAAGTCCTAAGCTTTTTGTCAGATTTATCTTACACAAACCTCCACATTAATATTTTGTCTCCAAATCAACCTTATGTTAAATCTTGCTTTACGTCAGAAAAGAAATCTGCTATCATGAAAGATTCCAGCCCACAGCAGTGGAAAAAAGGATTGAAAAAACATTTTTCATCACTGCAACAGCTTTTCTGACAAGGCACAGTATCTAATTATTTTCAAGATCTGCATTTGTAAGAAGACAAAACTAGAAGGTTTCTTCAAAACCTGCTTGTCTAAGTGAATCTGAAATATTTCTGACTGAATTAATGTGAATGAACTTGCATGGGTAAAATATTAGTTTCTGAAATGAAAACTGGACTATCAGAAACTCTTTTTAAGATACCTGAAGACCGAGTTGAAATAAGAATCTTGTCATTAGCTAAAACATACCCCAGCACGTTCTTTTTGACGTGTCTTCTGTATCTTCCACTCCCAGAGATTTTAATTATAACTGTTTGCTTAATATACTTCAGCCAAGATGTTCCAATGCTGATACAAATGTTGATTGAGTTTGCCCTTGTATTCAGCACCCTTTCCCTATACCTCTGCAGATTTACCATGCTAGCTGCAGTGACCAAAATATCACAAAGCTACTTTTAATTGGCAATGTTTAAGATGGCACAACTGATTACAACTGCAACCACCTGTACTACTTTTATTTATGGCCTCAGCATTATTCTTCACAAAACAAAGAAATGTGACATGCCTTTGCTTATGGGTTTCCTTTTCTTTCTGTGACAAAAGCTTGTTTACTGGGCATATAGTCTAACAACAGATATCTCTGAAAAAAACACTGATGAAGCCACAGGAAAAAGTCAACACTGAAGTGCCTTACTGTATCTGCACAGTTTGGATGGCATTTTTCTTGGCATTGTTTTATTCATGCAGTTGGAGGTGAAATGAGAGACTGGTACAAATTAATTAGCTCTTAACTATTCAGTTCATAAAAATCAACGGCTTGCTTTCCTGTTCAGCATAAAGAGGTAATATTTTTCCTATTCCCCATTAACAATAATTTTGTTCTTTACTTTGAGAATACGCAGACCTCGTATCCAATCCATAAGTAAATATTAACATATTCCTAAGCATCAAGTACACAGGCATTCCATCATATATTTTTTTCAATTATGGTCTAAGAGAAGTGTCAGTGTTGCAGTCCAACAGATTCTGGGGTTCTGGTATTACTACTTTCTGTCTGAACAGTGTAACTTATTTTCAATTGTTTACTATTTCAAATTACTCTTTTGGAAGTTTACAAGCTCAAGCTCTTTCCACAGTTACAACGATAAACCCTCATTTGCAGAACATCATCTTCACATGGAAAGTATTAGCTAAAGGTATTACTGAGAAACATCCATTCAAAACAGTTGACTTTTAATACATTTTAGAAAGGTGTCCTGAAGTTACAGATTTTTCTGTATAACTGATTTGTGGTAAAGAGGAAAATATGTATCTAAGCTGGCCTACTTGTTTCTGCTTTGATTTAAAAATTTTTTTTTCAATTAAATCTGCCTATTTATAATGCACTTATTAGTCTAACAACTTTATTGTGCAGTATTAGGTTTTAAAATACTATTTTTTTTCTTCAAATAAATGAATTATACTATATTGGGATAAAGATTATAGTCATAACAGTTAAGCACAAATCAAATTCCCATGGCTTACACAGCTAATTAGTAAGATTAGCAAGGAGTTTTGCACAAAACAAGGGATATACAAATATAAAATATCCATTAAAAACAGATTAATATGAAAAGCCAGTTGTTGTGAGGAGTTTTGTTATTTAAATGATCATTAAAAAGACTAACTGCAATGAGGCAGACAACATAACTTTAGCAACAGTGAGACTAGAAGACAAGATACACTAAGAAGAGAGCAAGTTAGAGTTTTTAGATAACATTTTCAAATTAGCAAGATGTGAGTAATATTTAGAGATACATCTAAGATGATCTCTGAGCTACCAGACACTACTTTATGTGAATTGTGAAGGACAAGTAAAGATCCAAGAGAAGAAGTCAAAGCAAATGCCTATCTTTAAAACTGGGACACAACAGAAAACTGGGAGTTGCAGAAAAGACACCCTTACTTGAGATTATTGAAAAAAATTATTCACAGGGAGAGTATAAAGAAGACAGAGTCAAGCTCCTTTCCTTTAGGTTGTGGTAAGACAAGAAGCGATGGGCACAAACTGAAACACAGGAGGTTCCCTCTGAACAGGACACCTTTTCACTCTGAAGGGACCAAGGATTGGCGCAGGCTTCCCAGAGAGGTGGGGAAGTCTCCAGCCTCGGGGATATTCAAAAGCCATCTAGACATGATCCTGGGCACCCAGCACCAGACGACCTCTAGAGGTCCCTTCCAAGCTCAACCCTTCTTTATTTCCACGACAATACAAAGCAATAAAGGAAACAAAACATTTGAAGATTAAAAAATATTAAATTTATATGCAACAGTCAAAATAGTTTTGTCAAGAATAAACTGTGTCAAAGCAGTCTTCCTACAAAGGACAACAGGAGGGACAGTAGAGATTAAAGGATTTTCTCCTCAGAATTTTGAAACTTAAGCTACAATTTAAGAAAATACCATTTATAGATATTGCTTTTAAGGTGGGCCTTGGAAAAGCTAACCAGGGTAGTTTACTGTCAAACTAGGAGACAATGAGCAAAGAAACTCACCAGAGTTTTGTTTCTGATCCTGGTCAAGTCAATATTTATTTGTTTTAATAAGCTGCGTATGCATTTCAAATCTGGAGACGACACTACCATAGGTAAAGCTGTTATCATTGTGGAATAGTATAAACCTGAAAACTGCAAAAGTCACCAGATAAACCAGATAAAATTCAACAAGTCCAAGGTACTAGAACCATGAAAGAATAAACAACAGAATAAAGGCTGAAGCCATCACTACAATAGTCAGTTGCATAAATGCTAAACAGCAGTTCTGCAAAGAGGGATGTAAGTTTTGCAGTGGGTCACATGCTGAATCTGAAGTAAACTATTACAGCAAATGGAATAATCACCCTGCTGAAGCTATCACCTTTGTGGAGGGCATCTGAATTAATCCCCAGGGCTGCTGCAGTGTTGGCTAACACAACAAATCCCCTTTTGTGTTTCGCATTTATAAACATGAGGATTTCATCTTCAGAGGATTAAAAGAATGCTAAGGAATATTACAACATGGGAAAATATGACCAATGGAGAACTAATATAAATGGGATCTTTAGTTCAGAAAAGAAGTGATGAGACAAAACAGCAGCCTTCAATACTTAACAGACTGCCAAAATGAAGAAAAACTAAATTCCTGCTAATTAGTTGAATCACAAATACGACAAGGAGGAGTGATCTTAAGTTTCCAAAAGGTAGATTAATTCAGACAGGAGAAAACGTGTTTTCATCTGCAAGGATAAGGAAGTACTGGAACAGATCATGTGGAGGATCTGTTGAATTTCCCTAACTACAACTGCACACACACAGGTTAGCCAGAAACCTATGAAGTCAATTTAGGTAGAGCAGATTCTCCCGTGGGATCTCTCAGATCCCTTCTATGATTCTTTTGATTAAGTCTTCCTAGTATGACTCATAAAAGGTACTCCGAAGTTTTTTCACTGTCAGCACTTCTGCCTGAATTTAGCTGAAAGATAAGTAAAAGGAGGAGATGCACTCTAATGTAAAACTGAGTGAAAGTCAAAGAACATTTTAGAGAGGGAAAGTGATTGCTTAATGGGTGACTTAAAATCATTATCATTTCCTGAGTGGGAAACTATTGAGATATAAATCTTTTATTTGTCTTGAAAAACCAGACTGATTAACTTTTAGAATTTTTCTTGGTAGAACATTAGCAGAACTGATATCTCCAAAAAACAGACCTTCTCCTTCACAGACAATTCAGAGCCTCGTTGGCTAATATGGTCTCATACCAGTAAAATATATGTGCATTTCCTCCAAACCAACTAGATGACAAAACTTCATACTGAAAGAAGACATTTCTTACTGGCTTTATGGATTAGATGCTTTTTTTACTTTCATTGGACAGAACTAAACTGGTTTTGTAATGCTAGGTTTGATGAAAAGGCATAATGTCTCTATCTACATTTTCGACAACTCAACCTGCTCTCGAAGTACATCTTTCATTCTTAAGCTCATACGCAGGCATGTCTAGATGAAAAACCTAGATGAAAACAGAGAAGCTCACACATTGTATATAGTTCAAGAAAAGCTGTCGTTAAAAAAAAAAACAACCAAAACCAGAAAAACCCAAAGAGAATAAAAGCCAACCATTCAAAACCATGTTAGCCTACATCATCTTCTGAAGCACCCTGCACTGTAAACATGTGAAGCAAGGATCAGAGGTTAATAGGCAGCCAGTGCCTTAATGATAATCAACAAGAAGTGTGTAGGCAGGGGGCACAGGAGGAGTGATAACAATGGATCAAAAGACTATATTTATACACATTCCTTAGGTTATTGTTGAAAGCAATGCTTTACACTCTACCTAAAAAGTTATAGGTTCCATGTATGATAGTGTCTAGCATTTCAATGGGTCATTGTTTTTAGAACTACTTCTGGTAACCTTATTTCACTACCAAGTTAAACAAACATAGCTGATATTAGTAAAATTCAGTTTTAGTTGACCTCCTTCCATGAAATGAAAGCCATTACTATGATTGATAAAGTTTGATAACCCTAAAAATGCAGTAGACATTTCATAGGCATGCATAATTTTTTAATTCATTGACCCATGTAATTTTTGGTCTGCAAGCTGGTGACCAAGAAATATCTCTATCTCCACCATTAATCTGAAAAAAATTCAAATGTGGAACCCTATCAATTTCCAATTTTTTAAGCAAAGTTGATATCCTACTAAGTGTCTGAAGAGGGCTGTCATGTGAATTGACAAAATATAGGGCTGCTTTTGAAGTCGTGTAGCAAGTATGAAAGATTAACAAATAATTAATGTAACAAGTTCTACCACATTATTCTTTGTGACTACTCCACAATTTTCTCAGATATGTTTTTTATTTAAAGTCTTACTTCTCTAAAACATTAGTTTAAAATTTTGAGATTATTCCATATTTAAGAGTATTCCTAGTATTGGAAAAGATGCAACACTCTGAAGCTCTTTCTGAACAGATAAGGAACAACTATCACTAAAGACCTAATGCAAAACCAGTGCTTACCAAAATGGCTCAAATGCTTTAAATGGCTCAAACACCCATTAAATTTCCTTTGAAAATTCACTAAAATTACTTTTTTTTTTTCCTAACAACAATATTTTAAAAAAACGCAAATACTGAAAATTCCTAACACAGCTGAACCCAAAAGTTAACTTAAAAACAGGTTTATTCACAGGACATACTCCTACCTTCCCCTAGATATTCTAAGAGAGACTGTGACTTCTTGTCACTAACTTAAGCACACAGACAACAATGTTGCTCAAAGTCACAAAATACTGGTATAGACAACAATGCCAATGATAAAATACAGTACCTAGAATTCCTAACTTCCATTCTTCTAGTATCTAAAACACAAGAATCTCTTCAAGAACATCATAAATCCACTTTGTAATCAAAATGTAGAAATACCGAAGACAATATATCCTTGCCTTAACTTTCCAATTTTCTTCTAATCTCCCCATGGTTTTGTGTGTCAGTCCCAGCCTCCCATATGTCTGTTCCTCCCACAAAAAGCCTCTACACTTTCTCTGACACTAACTTCTATGAATAGAAAGCTCTCTCTGAGGCAACCTGAACAAGGCAGCTTCCCCTCTCTGTATGATCCCCCAATGATTTTATAATTTAAGGATTGCAATCAAGATGATGTAACACAATGCAAAACAAACAGATGGGCAAGAGATACAAAGCGTGGCAAGGCCTAAACTGGAAAATATCACTGCCAGAAATGTTGTTGGGCTTGCAGCTGCTGACATTGCTCCTGGGATGTGTGCACACTGAGAATTGGCTAACAGCTGCATTGCCGGCTGAGATTTGCGGCATGTGGTTCTACTTAGGTGCCACAAGCTGGTCTTTGTTTGCTTACTCTACATTAACATGTGCCTGCATGCAAACCTGTGGAGATAAAAGGTAATTCTGGATGCCAAAACTCTGTTGTGTAGATCAGGCATGTTTTCTTGTGCTGAGAGAATGTAATGAACAAATGGGGATTTTTTAATGAGGCACGTTTACTCTGACTGCAGCACAAAGATCTGGAGGTATCATCCTGGAATTAACTTGAGTAATGGCACTAACCTAGCTTTGTGACAATGGAGGGTAAATTAGCATATCCTAACTTCTGCAACAGGCTGCTCAACTATGGGAGAGTTTATTTAAATCTCACTTGAGCATCTCTAGTATTAACAGGAATTCTGTTGAAGGTATGGAAGAAAAATAATCAGCCCCTGGCAAATTTCTCTCCTTATTATTATTATTCCATGCTATCTTTATGTGACAGAAGGTGCAGTTCATCGAACATATAAAAGCAGAGGACTAAAGACATTACTTTGAGGAAAAGAAAACTAAAAATGAAGAAATATTGGGTAAACGATACAAGTATTATAAGCCAGTGCAAATTCAGGAATAAAACACCAGAGAACATAGTAAATCAAACCCTCAAGTACTCTGATTGTTCAGTCTGAACTCATCACTCTGTAGACCGTGACTGGGCAATGGCGTTTCTAGTGCAGTTATGGACTAAAGCCAGGAGCAAGAAACACTTGATGGACTGAGCTATACAAATTAAGTGATCAACTGGAACAGCTGAAGAAGGGCAATAGGATTCCAGTTGCCTGAACTGTTTCAAATAAGCAGCATCTTTTAAAGTCACCAGTCTGATGAGTAAATTGCTTTACCATTTGAAGAGGAACTCCTTCCCCTAACACCCACATCTGATGAAACCAAGTACCTGCTTTCTCACAACTTATAAACTAAATAATCTGTGTACCTCTCACAGGTGAGAGGAATACGGTGCAAACAGTATAAGTACTGTAAATCAGAGGTATTTATAGATACAAAAGTAATAGATATGGATGTGGAAGTAACATTTCAGATGGGTCAAAAGCCATTATGGGGACAGAAGACACTTTCAGAAGAGCATGAATACTGAATTTATACCTTATTTCCAGTAGAGTAGGATCTGTAGAATCTAAAATAGCTGGATTAACATCTGGGCTGCTTTGAAACAGACAAGTGCAAACAAGTCTTTTTATTTTGTTAATTATTTCTTCCATTTCTTCACCAAAATGAGTATTTTTATGGGGTAATTATGACTTTAAAAACAGGAATAGATAATACAGGTACTCTGCATCTGTTTCTAAAATCCTAGCTTGCCAGTTACATACTGATACGTAACAAGATAACATAGTTGAATGACACAATTGTTATCTGCAAATTGGTCCACTTTCAGTCATTATTTAGGTGTCAGAAGGCATGAAAGGAATGGATTGATGAAGCAGAAGGATATCAGGATCCATGTATTTTTTATTGAGAGACATATTTTTTTCTGGCTATTGATGCAAGGACGATGGAAAAATTTACACACATGCTCCCAAAACCAATCAGAGACTTCGAGGCAGAAGACATCATCAGCCACAATTCATACTCACAGGCACCTCATCAATGATTTAATATGACAGAGGGGACTGCAGCTTCATTATCTGGTGATATTTTATTTATTCATATTTAATTAATGGATATCATAACAATTCGGAGTTTGACTGCATTGCAGAAGACGAAGGAAGGAATGAGGCTGTTCTCACAGGCTGTGCCTGTACTAACACATCTGCTTCACAGACCTACAGGGATTCACTCATCCACAATATATAATACAAGTGAAAAAAAACTTATATTGTACAAATGAGTCACAAATTCTCCATATTAAAACTGTGTGAAATAAACAAAGATGTCTTCAAAATTCATGTAGTGGACATGAAGAAATCTATTTATCTTCATTATAGGCTGAAAGTGTTTGGGTAAAAGTCCCCAATTTAGGTGAACCATGAGGAGGAAAAAAAAAATGATGGCAGAAGAAGAAGAAAAAAAATAACATGACAAATTAGCAGAACGAAACCTCTCCCCCAGTGGGAGGGAGAGGTGAAGGCCAAAGGGTAGATTAATCTTGCTGTATCATATGGTCTTGATCCTAAAAATTTCTCTGCGTGTTTAGCAGAAATCATACGCACAATGGGGAGACTTTGAAAAGATCAGGAGCCAGAGCAGATTAAGATGAAATGGGGCCAGATCCAAAAAGCCATCAACCTCCCACCCTTTCCTGCAGACTCCCATGTGGGCAGGAGATTGTTTTGTGGCTCCACAGTGCTCGTCTGTGCTGAGCTTGTTGATGAGTGCTCTTTCTCCCCATGCCTCTAACAGAGAGGGACTTTTGACTTCTTTTTTCACAGCAGTATGAGCCACAGCTGTGGACACAGGTCTTAGTAACCCCTCTTACATTCTGGCCCCAAGTTAATGTGCAGAGGCTGGCTGATACAACCTCACCAAAAAAAAAAAAATGGATCCATGCCTAGCCAAAATAGAAATAGTATTCTTAAAAAGCAAAAGAAATGAGAAAATTTGTTATGTCTGTTTTAAAACAGAAATCTAAAAAGAGAAAAGGGGCTCAAGCAGACAATCAGATTACTGCAGCTTACCCAGTTACTGAGTGTCAGCTGAGTCAGAGCCATTATCTGCATATATGCATGGTAAAAGTGAGTTAATGCAACATGGCTTAGCTGAGCCTACAGTAGAAGATACATGTGAGCTGATGTGCAATTACTCTTCAAGCTACTGAAATTGCTTGTATATGCAAACCTTAAAGTCAACCAAGCAAATAATTTAGACTTTAAAAAAAGGAATTTAAACGGTTGTAACATAATCTATTCATTTAATCACATGAACCTCTAAAAAGTATAAACACTCTTTTAACTATTTTAACTATTGTTCCAAAAACTCAAATGCATCAAATATGGAAAGCTATTTTACTAATTTACTTTCAGAACAGCTAGGTGCGAAAGCATATGTTCATTCACATAAATCTAACAGCAGTGTTTTCACTCTCTTTTAAGATAAAAGGTGATTTGTTCCATGATTTACAATCTCACTGACTTCCCATGTTGAATTAGGCAGCTGAAACAATCCCTATCATCCTGCAAATTATTATTAATGTGGTAGCATACACACATACACTGATACATTTTATTTGAATTCATGGCGGGTGAGGATAACATAGTAATTTTATGAGAAAGGGTTATACCTCCACTAATGACAAAGTACTACAAACATCCACTCAGAACTTCCACACAAAACATGCCAGACACGCACAGATAGATAATTCCCAGTTTTACACTGGCACAACTATTGCAGTCTGCAACTTGAGAGAAACCTTGTGTGAATCAGATACTGCGTTCCCCATTCTTCATTATGAAGAGCAACTCAACAGATGCTGTTATAGCTGTTGCTGTACATGTCTACTTCAGTGCTTCTTTCGTTATTCTTGTTATTTTTTTCTCAATTTCCTAATTAAATGAGTTACATTTGTTTGCTCTTTCAATATTACCCTATAAACATCTACCAATCAAGTTATTACTCACTGAACTAGGCAGAACTCTTTCTTCTTCCCCATAAATTTTCCCTGCAACCATAACTTCATGCTGGTTTCCCCCTAATATTTAGATGTGCTTGAATGAAATGCATTGGCTTGTACCTAATGCAATGCATGTGTTTATGAAACACAGCGAGCAATACTCCATTTTCAAAAGATATAACAAAAGAACAGCCATTTATGAAAGTTTTACTGTTTCTGATTCTCACTTCCTCTTCACCCCCCACCCCTTCCCAGAGTCCAACTAGAACATCTGGGTGCACGGGATTAAATAATGGACTCTTTGTTTGAAGAAAATTCACAGGAAACATTAAACTTCCCTTAAGACAGGCGAGGTTACTGCATGGGAGCCAGGACATCAAATGGAGAACTGTGCTTCTTCAGGACAGAAAGGTACATGTATCACTCAGACGTGTGAAGTTCCACCACAGGTACCAGAGTCCTACTGAAGTACAGAGCAGCCAATTGTCATACCAACATCGAGATCCTCAGTACCTCTTCTCCTTGAGGGAAAAGGCAAGGGTTTTTTGGATGGACTGTAGTTCTAAGGAGACGGTAAAGAATTTTTTCTGATCTGTTATCTTTTCTTACGTCCGCACGGTTTTTGATATGTTTATGTACCTCAAGAGGGTGTATGCTACATTAATTTACACCATGGAGAAAATAAAGCAGCTAATAACACCTGGAGAAATTATGCTAGACACGTGCATTGTTTTTCCAGTTCAGCTTGGTAAGAAAGCTTTTTATATCAATAGAACTCTACATCCACCCCAGTTTTAACACAATGCATTGCTTTTCATCACTATGGCAAATGAGCAATTAATTTCATTGTAATCTGAAAGTTAGTTTAAATAATATGGAAAGTTCTACAGCATTAATTTTAGATATTATCATTGGTTTACAGTTTTAATTTTTTTTTTTTTTAAGTTTGCATAGATCCAGACCCAAAAGTTAATTGCAGATCTTCTATATCTGGACTCAATTGTATCCAACAAAAGACTTCTACAGACGTAGCTATCTAAATCTTTTATGGCTCCCCTAGCAATTTGAAATGGAAAATGAATCTCTATGGAAGCAATAGAATTTGAGGAAAGCAACGTGCTGCTGATCTCCACAAGATTAATTTTACATCTCAGGCATAAGCTATTTTTTCTTTATGTACGTAGGGGGTGGGAAAATATGTGGTGACTTTACTGTATTGGTACTATAGAAGTGGAGAACACCTACATAAAGCAAAAGCCTTATGTTTCACTTATCTGGATTTATTCTACAATCTACTAAGCAACAAAGGAGACAAGGGACACTCTTCTCTGCTTTCTCCTTTTTCAGCTTACAGGGGAAGAATACTAAACCAAATAGTTTAAACTGTTATCAGATACAAGACCTAGATTCACACCGTAAGAGTCACCTTAAAAACTGTCCAGCTCCATGACCTGAAAATGAGCCATGCTGCACACAGTAACGAGAACCCCTGCACACATCCTAGGGAAGGTTGAACTTCTCTAAGCTGGGTAATTTTTTCTGCAAATTTACCTGATCAAAAAGCTAGTAATTTGGCACCTTTGTTCAAGTAAACCAGTATGAAAACTAGAGGTATGTATTTCATCCTCAGATTCTGGGAAGCAATGCAGAGAGACTGCAGCAAAAGATTCTTTTAGCATATGCATCAGTAAAGAAAATTTATTCTCAAAGCATGCTATAAAAAAAAAAGAAAAAGCAACCCAGCTCTACCCATTTTTTTTCCATCTTTTCTTATAAAACAGTTCCCCTCATTTCCTTCAAATTTCTGTAACTTTCTACCTGGACATCATGCTGAGTACCCAAAAGGAACTGACTGGATTGGTTTAGCAAATAGCCTTCTCTTAATACCATATCTCATATCCTAGGTTTTATGATTTCCATAATTAAATGGCGTTTGGTATATTAGGAACTTTGCATATACAATATACAGGGCTAAATGTCTTAAAAGCTAAAACAACAGAAAACAGACTTTTCACAGTTTATTTCCCTCTCCAAATATTTTTAGACTTATTTTTTAAACAACAGATGTTTAATATGCACATTTCAGTGCACATTTTCAGCTTGAACATCTTGATTTCAATTGAGTTACCATGAAGGAATTATGACAATATATAGTAGCTGATGATGTTCCTGTTGGATTAAATTTGACCATACACAAACCTTCTAATAAGACTTCCTATTTTTTTCCATCTTTTCTTAGATAAATTATACATATTACTGCAATGATATTGTAGGGTTGTTTTTAATTACATTGATCTTTCCTTTTTTTTTACTCTGAAGAGGAGATAAAATTTGGAAATAAGTCTTATTTAAGAGCTAAGAGTGCCTAAATACAACCCTCTTTAAATATTCCAAACTTGAAACCAAGTTTTCTTTTTTGGATAGTGAGTTTGTTTGTACCAGAGGCAGTAAAACCTTTGTAAGTAGGAAATTCTAGTGGCCACTCTTAACGTGTAAGACCATCAAAGCCAAAGCATAAAAAATAACAAAGTCCCAAAGTGATTTGTGTTACAAGAAGAAAAAAATGAAACCTTAAAAGACTTTGATATAACAGTTTCTCCCATTAATGTAAATACATATCCCTATAATTCCATTTTCACATTTGCAACACAATAGTTTTTGTCAGTAAAAAGAAAGGAACACAGGATATTTTTGTTTCAAATTTCCGTAAAATCTTAAAATGAAGTGGTCTAAGAAGCAGCATTCATGAGAAAATCCCAGGACACAGAAGGTTTGACTCAGTAACAATTTTGAAGAACATCTTTAATTCAGCCAGAGACAAAAATACTGGTTACCAGCATCTTACCACATTTTGAGGCTTATTCTGTCTCTCCCCTAGGAACAGGTGGGGGTTTTGTTTGGTTTTGTGAGGATAGGCTGAAGCAATGAAGGAGTAGGAAGAGAAACTGGGAGGGGAAAATACAGGAGCTAACTGCGAAGAAGTTACCGTGGAAAGTGTGATCAACTGTGCGGAATCTGAAAAGGGTGCAAGAGAAGAAGGATACAAAGGACACTTGGTGATCCAGCCAGGAATGGAGAATTAAGAACCCCTGAGAAATCCCATTTGAGGGGCTGCATATAACACAAGGAAAACTGGGAAAGCAGCTAGAGAACAAGCAAATAACAACAAATACAGAATTTGAGAAGATTACATGAGGGGAGTGCCAGCTCTAAGAACAGTGGCAGAGTCAGTGTAAGACTAGTCCTTTTATTTCCAAGTCAAGAAAGCTGCAGGCATTGCACTTTCTACTGTTATTTGTCACTGGTTTTTCTGTTATTATAGCATTTTTGACTACTTTTTGTGTTGTTTTAAATCCTCTGGGTTGCCACAGATATTTGCTGAAGTTACCATCAGCAATCACATGGTGCTAGAAAATAGTCTCCTTTCAAGATGGAACTAATTTCTAATTTTCATTGTTCCAAACGTGTCATAATGCAACATATTCATTGGCACTATGAGAAGAAAGGGTACTAAAAACAGAATTTCAGCAGAGGGACAGATGTAACTTACTTTTTCAGTCCAAAGATGTCTATTGGCTGAAAACTAAATACCAGGGTTGCATTCTATTTCAGGTCTCAGATTTAATAACATGACTTGCACATCTCTATCTTCTCATTTCTACATCTTTCAAAGGCTTTTAGCTCAATGTAACTTGATTTTAAAATAACCTTTTCATGAATCATTCAAGTATCAAGCTAAAATGTTTTCCTCCCTCCAAAAAGTCATAAAAGATACAATATTTTAATAATACAAGTATTTCTTTTCTTTATTTTTTACCAAAGCCAGCTCATACTCCTAGGCATAAAAGATGCCAAGCAAATTCTATTGTGTTGTTTCGGGGGTTTTTTTGCTTTGATGGTTTATGTGTTCAGACATCTCCACCTGACTTTTGTGAGGACTTAGGCCCACAGGCTAATGATTGCAGGAGAAGTCCTAGATGGCACCTTTGCATCATTCTCCAGACACCATACTTTACTGACATCCCAATGTAAAATATGCAATGATTTTCTTGCTCTGGCAATTAGTAGCACAATTTTAAATAATTTTTAAAATAAAATAACAATTTTAAAATTTTGCACTTTTGATGACGTGCATGTCAAGAGATGTACAAAGAAACACCAGATTATTCTGTTCTCTGACTCATATTTATCACATTACCACATCTAAAAGGTAAAATATTTGGTGTCAGCAACTTTTGTTTCTTCACAACTCATGCGTATCATGTTGCCTACACCACATCATGAGCCCTTCTTTTACTGCAAAACACATTATTGAGTTACATTAAGTGGAACATAACAGTTCACTTCAACCGAGCATTTAGCTCAATGTTACAGCTGAAGCTGCTTGATGCCTCCCATTATGAAATGTTGTTTATCAGTTCCTTATAAATCTTCGTGAACACTTTAAATGTGGATTGAAATCTTCCATGTTTACTGCCTGTCCTCAAACCGACTTACCCAATTTAAAAGTCCTCAACTGATTCCCAAAAGATAGAGATGGTGAGGGGAAAATGCATTTGTCAGGTTAAAGAAACCAGAAGGAAGCAGAACTGGACCTTTCCCCAAACTAACTTATTCCCTAAAATGTCTCACTGATAAAGTTCAGTTTTTCTTTGATTTATACAAATATGCAGAAAAGCAAAGGCATGGTCAAAACACAAACCTCTAGAAGTGTTTTCATGTGATTAAAAGCCTTCTTTAAAAGCCTTCAATGTTTTACAACCACCACCAAGCACCTCTCATTTGGGAGAGGCAGAACTTTCTTTCCAATTTCCCTTTTCTGATAGACTGGGGCTGTGGTTGTTCCAGCGTGGAAAGGTTACCTGAGTTCACTGTTCTGTACTCTTGGTGCTGTACTGTAAGGGACAGCAAAGGAAGGAGGAAACAGCCATGCTGAAGCACTGGGGGAGCCAGGTAATTAAGAAGTAAAACATAATTTGAGTTTCCTTATATTTGTGAGTCTGATTTAGTTAATATTCGTACAGTACCATTGCACAGTGTTTTGGATTTAGAGAGGGTTTTCCTTTTTTTGTTTTTAGTTGAAACATTTATTTTAATTTTTTATAGTCTTCTTTAAAAGGGATGTTTAAAAATAGTAAAATTTTACCAAATACTAAACAGTAAAGAAATAAATGATTTCTGACCTTTAAAAAGCAAAAGAAAACCAAGGTGCAAAAAACCATCTGAAAAGGGAAGTGAAAATCAATGGATCATTAAAGGAATAAAATCTCCCAGCAACGGAATCTGTATACTGGTGATTAAAGTTTTGTTCCCATTTGTGTATGCACACATGCGTACGTCTATCCAGAAAGTATTTTTAGTTCTTTCCTTATAGTGTATCTACTCTTATAATAGTTCAATTTTAGCTGTTTCCACACATCATTTCTATTTCTGCCCTTCTCTATCACAGACCATGCATTACCACTCAGTTGCTTACAACGTGAGGGTAAAGGAAAACATGTGAACTAATTGATTCCTTTGAAGAAACTTGGAAGGTAAGGAGGACAGGGTAAAATTATTAGCAGAAAAATTTCTTGAGCATCAGGCTCCAATGGCTTCTCACCAGCATTCCTAAACAGTTTGAATTATCCCCTGTACTGTGATGAGATGAGCCAGCAAAGATGAGGCATTGTCCTTGGGTGAGGGGTTACATTCTATGAAGGCACAGCTTCAACACTGTGCATAAAGCACACCAGTAACTGCTGCACCACATTTGGTAATCTTTTGGCATCTTACAGCTTAAGTATCTAACAGCACAGATAATATATTAAGACGTATAAACCAACACCTATTCAAATAAAATCCTTCTAACACTCAATTTAACTGGCCCCAGACAATTATGTTTTCATTTTCCCCATGTTTATCTGTGAAGTTACAGTTTCTAGCTAACCTATGCACTATTTCATACCCTAAGGATCAGATATTTAAGTCTGAGATTTTAATTAGTGCTCTCTGGCTTTGAAATACCCAGGAGATACATATTACTGTTTCATTTAATTTCATTTTTCCTTCTTCATTACTGGGTTTGCAGATCACAGGCAACTTTAAAGAAAATGAGGCCAGCTTCAACTAGACTAGCAAGGATGGCAATCATATTCTGCCTAGTTAGGCACTTTTAATACACATAATACGTGGCATCTAAATACTTTCCAAGCAGGAGGCCTGACAGCAATGCTACTTCTAATGATAAATGCACAGCAAGTGTAGGTTGCTGTAGGAAGAATGCACTTATACTATTAAAAATCATGTTTTGGGCTGAGGATCCTTTTTCTTCTCATTCTTCCTGTTCTCCTGGAAACAGGTGTTTACTAGTTTACTGAAGTTGTTTCCATTTATGAGGTGCTAACCACTCCCACAAAAATGTGCAATCTTTGTGGTGAAGAATTTGGCAGAAAGGAAGTATCAATGTTACCTATTCTTCCACAAATATTCCTAACTTTGGTTGCCAATTTTCATCATGCTTTCCAGAATTTTCTTTTCCTGTCCTCCTACACACATATGAAATAGACTTATGGACTCACCCATAAGACTTAGGTCACACATCTTTCTTCCATACAGAAGAACCATACAGAACAGGACCATACAGAAATACGGACAGGACAGAAGGACTTTAAACTGGAAGAAGATAGATCTAAACTAGATACAAGGAAGACATTTTTTTACAATAAGGCTGGTGAAACCCTGGAACAGGTTGCCAAGAGAGGTGGTAGATTCTCCACTCCTGGAAACAATCATGGTCAGGTTGGATGGGGCTCTGAGCAACCTGATCTATTTGAAGATGTCTCTGCTCATTGGTAGGAGGGGGTTGGACTAGATGAACTTTGAAGGTTCTTTCCAATCCAAACTATTCTATGATGCTAAGATTCCAAACTTTCATGTCAGGCACACATGAAATACACAGACATCAAAAAGCGAGTATTTAACTTAAATACTCCTGTTTGCCTGAATTTGTACAGACAAACATATTTTAAAGTGTCGTTGTTATTAAAAAGGACATTGTGAACTCTGTGTAGCATCATGAACTATTTCCCAAAGGGAAGATAAAGCCATGAAAGCAGCTTTAAACAGTTTTGAGAAATATTCATGCAGGTTATTTAAAAAGGAGAAAGATACTTTCCCCTCATGTTAATCACCAATTATTTTCTGTTGCCCATTCACCTAACTGCACCATCAGGTCTTATGAGTGAGTCCAGGAAGACTATTTCATATGTGTGTGGGAGGACAGGAAAAGAAAGTTCTGGAAAACATGGTGAAACTTGGCCACCAAAGTTAGGAATACTTGTGGAAGAACATTAGGAACTCTTCAGGTGAAAGTAGTTTCGCTTAAGGGGCTTCTGAGCAATTTAAAGGAGAATTGTGTTCTAATCTCATTCAGAAAGCATCCATTATGTACTTATAAGGTAAGTATGCTAAGAAATTTTATCTGTTGAGGAGAGAAACTGCTCATCTGAAATCTCTGCCATAGTCAACATACTACCATGATCTACTTAATCATGAACATTCTTTCTCAAATTATGTCTACAGGTGAATTTTTTTCCCAAGATTACCATATAAGCAGAAAGCATTTTTCAGAAGCTTGGTCTCTTAGGAAAGCAGGAAAGTTCATAGCCTTCTTACTGAACCATTCTATTCTATTATTCCCTGAAGAAATTTATTGCAAAGTCATATTCATTGCTCCATTCAAATATATAAAGAGTACATGAAGAGGTAACATGAAAACACAGATGTAGGTATTGCTGTACAACACAGAAAAGTGGTATGTTGCCATTCATTTGAGAGTTTGGAGAAGGTGTGCCCTCCTTATAACTTCTAATGATAAAGCAAAAACACCCCAAAGGTATGTCAATATCCTGGGACGACAACAACATTCCTGTAGTTTAATGGAGACTACTTACTTTAAAAAGGAAACCTCACTTATATTCAACCACAGCAATATCATTTGAAAAAGTAACATAAACAGAGTTGCTGGTAAATATCCCCTGAAGAGTTTCCATTACTGACAATATATATACCTCTCTTTACTTGGTGACAATCATTGAACTTCCTTATTCAGGTTTCCTGCAAAAAGACCTATCTATTTCCAGAATCATGAAGGCACTCAGGATTCATTCTTAAGGAATGGTACAAACAGGACTGCAACTAAAACATTAATTGCAAATTTCTCTAATGGTCTTTCAGATCCTATTACTTCATGTATTAGATCTTGAGAGAATTAGCCTGGCACAGTCTCAGGCTAGAAGTATTTTCCCTTATTTTTAAAAAGAAAAGACATAAATAATATTTATGAAGATCCCACTTGATCTTACAAAAATTCCTATTTTGCACTGTACCCATAAACTTCAGTTACTTTTAAATCATTCAAAGAAGGCCTATTAAACCTCCCTACTACAAGAAATTCCTGTTATATACAATTGTATCTCCATCAATAAATGTCTGTCACCTATAGCAAGTTCCAAATACCTAATAAGCACTTAGGTCAGAGTCAGAAATAATGACATCATAAAAGTAACAAGAGGAAATACTCAATATCCTATCTCACTGATGATGCAAGTTGTTAAAGCACAATGAAATGCAAGTTATATTAGAATTCAACACAATAAAAATCCAAAGAATGCACAATCTCAAAAAAAATATATCCATTAGGTTTACTTCTAATGCAACACAGAAATACACAGTATCAAGGAAACTCTTATTTTAGCTAGAAGACTTCATCAGCAGTTCTGCAATGGGAGTTAACTGCTTTGACCTCAGCTAGAACCAAACCTTAGGGCTGAGAAGGCTATGCATTAGAGAGGACCCAGGAAAAGGATGGAGATGACAAAAAAAGCATGTTCTTCACAAATCCTGGGGTCACTTGATGACTGAAAACTTTCTAGCAAATTCCTGGAATCCAGACACAAAGTACTTGATAAGACTTTCAGCACTAGAGCTCATGAATAACCACGGTTCACCTATAAGGAGTCTGCTGATATATCAATTCATGAATCACTTTATGAAACTCTCAACCCTGACATTAACTGGCAAGGACTTTGCTCCTTCCAAAGTTGCTTTGCTTTTCAGACCAGTCCAGACATAAGCGCAACACAGTAAGAATTTTATGTCTTTTAATAAGGCCACAGTTTACTTCAGAGCCCAAAAAGTTCTGAAAACTTAAACGCACACTACATTTTTCAACCTGATCCAGACTCTGGAAACTCTAGGCATAAGTGGGGGGATGAAGAATAAAGTATGTATTTAAATGCCACAAGACAGAAAAGGAACAACAGCACACTATTTGTACTGGACTATTTTAATTTTCTTTTTTTCAGTGCTTTGGGCACAAGTTTCTTCCAATGACCTACCAGCTTGTAAGGAAGTCCTCCTTTGCAATGTTAATATTCCAGTGAGTTTAAGAACAGCTAAATAACTGCTGCAGTGACATCGCGGTTGCACAAGATATGATTATAAGATGTGAAACATGGTCATTCTTAAATCATTTACAAACTATAATTTTCTATACTTTTATTCTACTTTTTTCCAATAAAAATTACTTTCAATTTGGTATAGTTCACAAAGCACTGAGAACAAAACTGTCTGAATGAAAAATATATGGATAGATCATAAAACTCCAGAAAAAAAATTTAGGAACTTATAAGAAAAATATTTATTTCACACAGTATGAAGGATATTGTTTAATCTGTTTTAAAGTAAAAGTAACCATAAATTCTCTTTTTACTCAGGCGCTCTCAATAAAAAAAAAAAAACAACAAACAGGCCCCGTACTAACTGAAGATCACCATTTACTTAATGTATGTGAAATGTCTAAGTTCATTGACAGTAAGAACAAAGATACCTATAAACACAAAACTGAAAGTACTGGTGTGATTAAGGAGCTATGCCTATAGCATTTTGGTTTATGGATGCAACTTGAGGGAGGATGAGGTTTCCTGGCACTGTATTGTCATTTTCAAAGTTTAAGGTTCCTTCACTCTCAAAGTGGTTTCACAGATGCAAAGCAGATTCCCAAGACTGTGGTCCACCTAGGTGACAAAGTGACATGTGACATGACCATGCCAGTCAATGGGGTTAGCACAAGCAAGCAAGAGCACCCGCAAAAGTGCTTCATTCCATTACCCAGAAATTAGGACACTTACTTAAACAAATGGCAATTAACGTTTAATGCCTGCGTATTTTTGGTTATACTGGATGGTGGATATAGACACTGCAAATTATCCTAGGAAGCAAAGAGCTGAATGGAAGTGCTTTTTTGCCCTGATGCATGTCCTTATTTACTAGACTGCAGACACATGCACCTTCTTGCTTCCTATCTCTTCATTTTCATGTGTCTTGTATTCCTGCATGCAAAGTATCAGGATGCTTGTTTTGGAGGTGGATAATGTGGACCAGAAAGAATCAGATTATTTTCATCTACCAGGAAGTCATTGGTTCTAGTACCTTGTACAGCTCTGTCCATGTGTAGAGCTTTAAACTATAATTACAGATTTGTCCATGACAAGAATACCAGGTATCTTGGAACCCTGTCAAAAATGTTGGCCGTTCTGTGCTACCTTGCTGTGCACCTACAGTACTTATTATGAAACTACTGTCATGTTTACTTTGCATTTCCTGCAGGTTTTCCTCTCATCTTTTCCTTTATCAAACCTCATCCATCCACCCATCCATCCATCCAACCAGCCAGCCATTTAAAAGAGAGTGTTATATCCCAGGGCAGTGAGAAAGGTGTGCATGTTGTGGAGGTGGCTTTAGGCTCTTTTTACACCATGCCTCTGACTTCTCTATAAAAAGCTGTATCCAAATCTACACCAATTCACCAACCACCAATCACACACTTCTCCAAAGAATGCAATTATTCCAAATTCTAACGTGTGTAACTGGTATGAATTTGGTTTGGGTTGGCAGGAACAAGTAAGCAGATGTAGATTGCTTGTAAGGGGTAGGAAAAGGAGATGAAACTTTTAAAAAATTGATTAAAAAAATAGAGTTATAAAAGCTGTATTTTTGTTCCATTTAAACACAAGCTGTTATGTAAGTGTCTGCTGCAGTAGGTCTGGTTTTAAAGAAAGTTAAAGAGGCACATGCTGGCTCTCTTGCAGCACATAAAGTTATTTAACATACCTCAAGGAATTGAAAATATTACAGACTGTTTTTTTTCTAGTTAGTGCTTCAAATCTGCCTGTAATAAGAGTATTAAAAGTTAGCAGGCAGAAATTTTTAATGAACAAAATCATAAACCGATGTTTTCTGAAGAAATTAAACCACCTGTTATTGTAATGGCTTTTTAAAATAACAACAATACTTG
>WEKY01016185.1:63979-104533 GCA_013390045.1 Picathartes gymnocephalus
AAAAAAGAATGTTTACAGTGTCAAATATTAGTGGTTTTGAATGTTTTTTATCAAATGTTCACACACATTAGAAAAAATATTGACCTGCAACATCAGAGAAATATCAAACCAATCAGAGACTAAGGAATCTACAAATGGATACAGCAAAAAAGGAAAAAAGGCAAAACTGGAGATTCACACTTATTCCAATATGGAACTTCTCAACAGTTACTTTTTACAGACACATCTCCATGCACCAAAACCCATTAAAGACAGCACTGTTACTAAAGCAAAGCACTTCTATCTGCTGATGTAAAACCTATAGTCACACCTGGACTCTCATGCCTCACACCATGAGCTGTGCCACAAGGTGGGCAACAAAACCCACCTGCCATCTACAGGCACACACAATTGCCAGACCACCCACATTTTTGCTTCTTCAATCTCCACAACAGCACCAAGCAGACTTACCGCAACATTGCTTTACCTATCAACAGAAAACCCAGAAATTAAGTCTCCCAAGTTAAAAAGCGTCAAGGATTTATCTCTAATTTAAAAATCCCTAGGCAGCTTTTGCCTCTGATATTAATGGGTTCTCCTTGAACGCTATCCGGTTCAGGCAATTAAATTTTACCATAATTGTTTAGATAAAACTAAAGTAAACAGGCTGAGTCATCCTGGCAGTAGTCTAACAGTGGGATATCTGGAAAATGTGGCTTTACTAAGAACATCTGCTAACACAACACTTACTGAGGTGTGTAAGTCCCAGTGATTGGTTTTTTTCTTCTGAGAAAGTTTAAATAATTGCAGATTGAAAATGCATGTTGGGTTGGAAATAGCCCATGAAACCATCTTTCATTCTGTGTACCACAGCATACTTCAGAGGCTGATCAGAGGAGTGTTTTGAAGTTTACACACGAGTTTATTCATAGGCTGATGTCCTCCCTGAAAACTCAAAGAGACTATTTTTATTTAATATGGAAACTCAGATCAACAAAAAATGACAGACAAGCCTTACTAATATCAGGGGGTTTTCTTCACAGGAAGGTGCAGAGCACTAAATGCTGCTACTGTTTTAGTAGCCTATACAAATCCATTTTTTCCCTGAAGAGTGACAGGTCTTAGTTGTATGTGATACATTTTGCAACTGACTCAACTTCTGCATTAGTCTCTGGGACAGTAATTTTCATTTCTCCAAAGATTCTGATTAGAAAGGGTGCTTTTCTCCCATGATGTGTTTTATTTTTAGCTGAATATAGAAGCCAAGAATTGAAATAGTAGATCTGTCATTACTACACTGTATCATGACCTCAGTTTGTGAAGGTTTGTTTGTTCTGTTTTGGGGTTTTTTTTAATCTCCACATCTGGATAAAACCTTTACTCAAAATCAGCATAATTTTTGCAAATGTGACTACATGACTATTTTCATTGCTGGTTTTGGTATAGACATCTTTACTAAGCAATTCTTTTTAGGCTTTCCATTTTCTACAAGTTGAACTTTGGACTCTTACCAATATATTTTGGGCAGATGCAAGCCTAAGACAGCTTTTGGCTTGCTTTTTGGTTGAAATTCCAAACCTCCTCCAATATTCAAGTCCCCAAACTCTTAAGTCTAATGAACTTCACTGAGTAATTCTTTTGAATTTTCAAATTTCTCCATCTTAATACAATAAAATCTTTAATTATTGGACTGGTTTCGTTTTCTCGTTAACATAAATGAAATCAATATATGATTACAACATCTAATGCTCTTCCTAAGACAGCTTTTCTTATAATATCATTATTATTAACATCATTAAATCTTAATAGATAAACGTTCCCAGTTTGCACTAGTCGCATTTGGACTGTAATATGCATCTAGGAAGTCTAATGCACCTCATAATATGTTAGAATTTCTCCTGCTAAGAACTATCACAGCTGTCTGCATGTAGTCTGAGCTATGATCCCAGAAGACTCCCACCAGAATCTCAGGAGAGACGTCCTCCTCAAAGTGATTTTAAAAAAGTATCCTGTTTTATTTATGCAGGTTTTTCTTCATTATTAAATGCTTAAGTATTAATTTAAAAATTCAATTTTTAATGTCAATTTAAAGCAATTTACTTGATCCCAAAATTAGGTTCTCTGTTGTATATTTCCCATGGTTTCCCAATTCATATTTTTAAGCAGAAAAGAATATAGCCTATCTTGCAGCCCTGCAGCATACAGCAACTGCTATACAAAAATAAATCTATTCATTTTCTAAAGTCACTTATTCTGCAGACATCAATATGTGCCTGCAAAACATAAAGAGCATGTACAGTTTAAGACAGAAATAATTTGTATAAAGCTTCATCAATTTTTTTCTCTTCCAGGACTTTTTTCTTCCTGAACATGGTGTCCTCATAAGAAACTGCCTTGCTCTTGTCTTCTTTTATTTGCTAGACAATCTTAACAGTTCTAAGTAGCTGAGAAAAAATTTCTCTTTTCTGTTCCAGAGTAAGAGAACTTAGCAACTTAAATTTCTTTGTCTTTTAAGCACTCTCCAGTCCATCAGGAATAATTAGCAATCTTCTACAAACCTTCCTTGGACCAGATCCTTCATGTGTAAGAATGAAATCTCACGTCAGCCCCCGTCTTGCTTTAATAAATTTTAAGCCCCTAGAAGATTTTCTTTCAAAAGGAAAAAAAAAAAAAACAAAACCAGGGTTAAAATTCCTCTAGAACAAAATTTTAAAAAGGTCTGACTGAAGAATAAAAGAAGCCAAATCAGAGCTCCATGACCTACCACCTACAGGTGTTCAATTCCATGGCAACATGAGACTTCCTAAAGATTATTCAGCCATATATTACTTTATGCATAGTATTAGCATCCAGTTCTCTGGCGGGGAGCTATGTTCTCAGAAAAGCTTATTTGAAGGTGAGTGTTCACAGAAGCAACCTGAGCTGCAGGTAAGACTTTTGAGGTTTTCAGTGGGAAATTTCTGTAGGTTGCATTTTGAAAATAATAGCACCAAATCACTCTTGCAGCACACACTGTGTTGAGCTGCCAGTTTTGCAGTGCAGATCAACACAGCCATTATTCAAAAGTCTTCTACTGGCCTTTATACTTGATATATTTGTGTCTGTATACACAGTATTTCACTGAATATGTATGAGTATGTAAGTATCACTGGTGTACTCCACTTTCTGACTTTATCACTTTGAAATATTTTCCTGGTTGTGTTTGATTCTCTCTCAGCTGCTGTGCTAAAGCTTATGTTTGATAAGACTTTGTCATATGCCTTCAGAACGTTTTCGCTTTCTAAAAGCTAAATAACTCTGGATTTGGAATAATTATGCTCTTTTCAAAATATTTTGCCCCTATAAAAGTATCTAGACAGCTCTGGCACTAAAAGAAGTGTGCACATACTTATTCAATACATGACAAAACTCCAGGTATAGGGCCTGTATCTATAATGAAAAGTAGAAAATTACAGTGGTCAATTTAGCAAGTCAGTCCAATTTTACTGCTGGTGAGTCTAATCTGCATACAAAATCTCTGGTACAACCATGCCACCCAACAAACAGGCAGGACTCCAGGGCACATCCTAATAAACTTTAGCAGTTGGCACAGTTTGCTCAGGTTCTCAGACTGAATGATGAAGCACTGATGCTACGAGAACTATTCATCTCGAAGCTGTGTCATACAAACTTGTAATGGGACTATGTTGCTCACCCAAAGCATCTCCTGCAACAGAGCACCATTTCAGAAACTGATCAGATTCCAATAGCACCTAGCATTGGAAAGGGTCTGCAAACTGTGAAAAGTACAAATGTACTTGCCAAGATTACCAATGCTATATGCTCCATTTTACCTGAATAATTAACAAGACAAGAAGAGCACAAAGATAAATACATGGGAAAGGCAATTTCTAAACATTTCTGATGTGAAACTTCTCCATGCTCTTCACCAATCTACTCAACAAACTTGGTGGAGGAGGTTATAATATACAGCTACTATCTTCTTCTTCCATCATCACCAGAACTGGATAAGTAAAACAAAAAATCTCTTCCAAAAAGAACTGAAAGTAAGCTGGTATTTTGGGAGCTATCATCTTCTAAGGATCACACTGAACACACAATCTCAAAACTCACCCTGTGATCTACAATGGAATATTATGCAAACTGTGGAATATCATCAACAGCTGCAAAATAAAGCAACTTCCATGGCAAAAATACAGATATGAGACAGTCAAAGATCTACCCTGTTGCATGTATCAAATATCTGTGTTTATTCCCCAGAACTGAAAATTTGTTTATAAAAGTGGTCATAAACATTGGAATTGCAATTTCTGCATTTGGATATACAACTCAGATGTTCATAGTTTGGGAAAACAGCTCAAAATGTTCTGTAAGAAAAATGTTCTCCTGGACCACTGGATTAATCTAAATATTCAAGAAGTTACAAGACAGAATTAAAATAAAAGAGCAAAAATATCAAGCTATACAAAATCAATAAATATTCTGTCTGCTCTCTTATTTGCTATTTAATAACACTGGCAATTATGATTAAATTCCCTTGTACATTAAGATAATGATGATGATGTTTAATAACAATTTCTCTTTTTTTTTTAAAACAAGCTGAAGTTTTATAAATTCCCAACATAAATACAATTTATTAATATGTAAATATTATTGAGGAAAACCTTGATATTTTGGTCACAAAATTTTTGGCACTTTTATATCCAAAATCAGTTTTACTGCTGAAAAAGGTTGAAGGAATATGCACACTCAAACCTCATTATACAAATGAAATGGGAATTTCCACCAGCTCTAATTTATGGGATAGCACTTCATTAATACTATTTTTAACAGACATCAAGGAAGGGAAATACTGCAGAAAACATATTGAAGAATATTTGGTTCAATAAGCACAATGAATTAGCATTAACTGCAATTTTACTGTTTGGCCAGTTTCAATGGCTGTTTTGTAAGTTGTAAGTGACCACAATTTTTCCTGGCTATACACACAGGCAACTTCTTCACTGCAACATGGATGAAAAGTGATAACTATGGAAATATACATGCATGCATGGTGAGGAGTTGGAGTAAGGGACGTGCATTCCAGTGTAAATCTGGACTGGAAAGCACATATGTCATCTTCTTGAAAGCTCTAACATCCCTTATTCATGTCCATAAATCTGCCTGCTGGGGTGGGGGGGAAACAAAGATTTATGATTCAAGTGGCCAAGCTGTCTCTGCTAGAGATGTTTAGGCAGAAAGGTGAGAATCAATGTCTCAAATAAGTAGACCTGTGAGACACAGTGGAGAATATTGAAAGCAAATTTGCGGACAAGAGATAAAGAAGTGGGCTTATGTAATCAAGAACATACCTATAACAAAGGCATATATTAAAGGAGAAATGCTGCATAGAACAAAAGCGAAGTTCTGTGAACGCATTTTTCATGTGAGCAGCTCATTTGACTCAAGCATTACTAGAGATTTTATTTAATGAATGCCACATGATATTATATTACCATCCACCTGACGATCACACTAACAGCCTGCTCTGAGTATTTAACTGAAGATCAGCATCCTCCTTTTAAGAGTTCAACACAACAGAAGCGAGTCACTTGCCCGCTGCCACGCAGCCGAGTACTTCCAGGCAGCCAGAGCTGAGCTGCGTGCACAGGCCCATGGAGGGAGGTGCTTCCAGCACAGCTGGACACAGGTGGTCTCAGTGACAGGGTCAGAGTTTTGGGGAAAGTTGTGGAATGTCCCACTACTGGATAAAAGAGAGACTCTGTTGAGGTACTTATTGTGAGGAAGGGAATGAAGACAAATAGTGATGTGCCAAATGGGAGGGAGCTGAGGGTACAGTGCAACTGCCTGCAGCACTAAGAGAAGGTGCAAATGATAATGGAGGTCCTGGGGTAGGAAGATAAAGGGGGTACTGGATGCAAATCCATTGGAAAAATAACTTCTTTCCTCCTTCCGTTTCTGAACCAGTAGTCCAATGCCCAGCCTCTCCCACCTTAGTTTGTTTCTTTCTTGTATACAGAGTATCTGTTTCCAAAGCCCAGCAGTTGTTGACATTTGAAAATATCACACTGCAGTGGAACACTTTATATTTATGCCTCTGTTGAAAGCAAAGTTGTATCTCAAAGTCCCCAGAACCCACCACTATTTTCCAATTGCCAAAGCACGAGTTTCTGATGAGGGCAGAATAAGTCAGCCAGCATGCTCTCCACTCCTAAGCAGCCAAAAGCTGCTTAACACATCAGTCCCTGTCCTATAAATCAGGGTAGATGAGGACTATAACCGATTTCCCCTTCCTGCCTCTTTTAGGAAGGGCAGATTAATGAAGGTTGCAGAAACATGACAGCCATTAACAGGGATATACACGATACCCCTGACCTTAAGCGCAGTTAGTGGATCAGATGTGTGCACGCCTCCATGCACACACGCACGTGTGTGTGGACACCGTGGGACTCGGATTTTCCTGGCAGGCTGTCTGCTGCTGGCAAGATGAAGCAGTAACACTGCTGGCACAGAGATGCTGAGCTGAGGACTAACACAGGCCAGCAAAGTCAAAGTGAAATTAGGTTTCAAAGATTCCAGCCTTAATTTTCCCCTAAAACAGAGTCATTCTCCTCATTGTTTCCGTAACAGTAATATGTGCTTTTGACAAGCAATCTGCAGTCCTTTTCACATCCAGACATTCTATATTGGTTACATGCTGCTTGGAGGCACAGACACTGGCCTCAGCCAGCTGAGATTGCAGCTTTTGTACATGATGCATCTCAGTACATGATGAAGTCTGCCATACTCTTTGTGCAACTCTCAAGCTTCCAAAGCACTCAGAGAACATTAAGAGAACATAAAAAATAATTTAATTTTTAAAAAATTAAGTCAAATACTGCCAGCTTCAAAAAATCTCTTATCTTACAGTGTTGAGAAAGAAGTATCTGTATAAGCAAAGGAGATATTCTGAATTAGGGTGAATCTCGTGAGTTACTCACTTGCAAAATCCTATTTAGGTGCCTAAATAATAGCTGATTGCAAATATTTTTGTGAGAGTGGCCCTTAAACCTTAATCTTTGCCAACACACAGTTAAGGGCTATTGAAAGGCATCCTCTGGCCTCTTCTTTGAAAAGTGAACAACCATTAGTTAAAGAAAACCTGGAATTTCTGGGAGAGTTTCCAAAACTGCAAGCTAACAATGCCTGAAGCAGTCACTGCCATAATCTATGCTGAGGAATTTTTCTTCTAACAAACTGTTGTAATGTGTGCTTCAATAATAAAATGTTTTTGTAGTTACATATGCCATAAAAACTTTTGATGAAAATAGCATAATCACTGACACTTGACAAACAAGGAGCATTTACTTCTTAATTTCATGGTGACTTACATGCATGCTCTCATGATGAAAGGTCTCATGATGAAAGTGTGTGTGGCTATCGTAGCTATTGATCATATCAGATATGGAGATGATTGCTAGGAGTTATGATGGAGATGGTCCCTATTGTTTCTCCATTTCATGCAATGAACAGTGTGTTTAGCATGAAAACCATCTGTACATCAAGGCAGGGAAGAAACTGCAATGTATAGTGAGGACTGCTTGTTTTTTCTCTTTGATGGATCCCTAATTAACTGACTTTTTTTAACTGATTGCCAAGGGGATATGCAATGCCTCTTCCTGAAAGACATAAAACAGAGAAGGGAGATGATATAAAGAAGGAACGCACAGCCTCATTCAAGGGCAGGTCTGAGCCTGAAGTCAAAGCAAAGCTGAACTAATTATTCAGCTTTAAGAAAAGAAAATTGATGAGCCCACAGATTTTTTTCAAAGAAAAAGGAATCATCTGTTTCCCATGGTCAAAGCAGATAAGAAATGTAGTAATGCATTTCATTTATAGCAAGGCAATCTGGGGAAGATAGCCAAAAAGCAGTAAGAAGAGTTTACCACTGGCACAGAATGTCTTGGGAGGATACAGATTCCTCCTCATCAAAGGCTTTAAAGTGGCTTGTTAGACAAGTATGCCAGAAATTAAATGTGGAATGTTAATCGCACATTTAGATGGGGAGATTGACTCACTGGCTTCTAGACCGGTTTTTCTAAATTTCTGATTCTATAGCATTTAGAATGTGCTACCCAAAGGCAAGCCATGGGAGCAGGAGAAGCAAAGATGACTAGAAATAATGCAAACTGATGAGATTTTAGACTTTTCCTTTCTGATAGGGTGGAATTCATCTCATCCTAAAAGTTTTTTCAGCAACTTTAAAAACTTAAAGTGTAGACAAGAACAGCTACATCAGGCATATAGTTGCCTTGACAGAAGCAAACCAGACATTTCTGGAGTACAATTCACATGAACTGTTCGAAACATCCACTTTCAACTGACTCAACCAAAAATCTACCATCTACTTTGGCAGTAAGTCTAAGTTTTATTTATTGGGAATGAAATCTACTGGGAATGGCTCAGTCCCAGGTACCTACCTACATGCAGCTACATAGCATTAGCTACAATGAATCCCAGTACAGGTGACTGGCTTCCCAACCCCATAAACTCTAGTATCAGGAGTTCTGAACCCAGATCACAAAACAATGGCATTCTTCTTCCTCCCTGAGAAATAATTCTCAAAAGCCCAGAACACTGATTATTTATGTATTTATTCTCTCTACTTTTCTTTCCCACCTTCAAATTCTGCTTTTCTTTACTCCTGGCTGCTGCAACTCCTTAACTGTTATTCTCATCATCTGGGTGGATCTGGAGAATATTGGAGGGATCTAGTGACAAACCAGGAGAGTGTTGCTTCAAGATGCTTTTCAGGGAAGCAGAGACAGGCTTTACAAGCCTTACACAGTTGGAAAGCACTTCCTAATAATTTTAAAGTTCTTTGATTAACTATGAGGAATGCACAGACACACACTGTGATCACGCAAACTTCATTTGCCAAGCAAAACAAGTTAAAAGCTCTTTTTTTTTTTTAATTTTCTCTCCAACTCTTGCTCCTGCTCAGAGAAGGCTGACTAGATATATATCAGTTGATGCAGCAGCTATTATTGGCAAGCAATCTAAACAAGTTCTCTGATACCAAACCTCCTGAAAAAGAGAGAGCAAAGTTGATGTACACTTCTCAAGGGAATTAGAAACAAGTCTGAAATCTTATTTTCTCCCCTTTCTTCACTCCTGCAGTAAAAACAGTCCACGTTCACTGAATCTTTACCTGATAGAAAAGCAAACACTACAACAAATAGCTAAAGTTGTGTTTTCAGCATAGATTTTAAAGATTTCTCTTTTTTTAAGATCAGTATAAAATTGTTTTAAGCACCAAAGTTTCAGAGAAAGATATTGCTTACTCAAAGAGATGCTGATTATGTCAGACAAAGACTAAGCAGAGTCAGGCCATGTCTGTCCTTTTACACAAGACCTCCAAAAACCAGCTACATACTTCCAAAAGGGATTTAGATAAATCTTTTGTCAGCATTTCTTGCATCTTTGCTGGAAAAACTGCCACAGGGTTCACTGTGAGCAGATATTGGGCAGCCACCAGTGTCATCTTTCAGATGAGAGAAAGAAGTGAATCCAGACTACACAGTCAACTACCTGGGTCTCCTCTCCTTAAAGGCAAGGACCTCATTCTGGGCACAAAGCCACCTGGGAAACTCCTTTGTTGCCCAGATGTCGCCCTTACCTTTCTAATTCCCATCCTAAAAATGGCTAAAGCTACTTTTTCTCCATTAGTACATTTTGCCTTAGAGGCAACTGCAGCAATTTCATTACTGCAAAGAACTGATCTCTATCCTGATTTTTATTTCCATATTATAAGGTTCTCTACAGGAACACAAAAAGTATTCTTGCTTCTGTCTGTGCCTGACACAAAAGGTCCTTCCTGTGCCCAGAAAACACCTCTCTTTTCAAGAGTCATCCTTCAACTCAGAGTCAGGTCTTCACAAGTTGCTGCCTTCTGCTCCTACCCAAGTTAATGGAGCATTTGTCTGGATTTGGGTAAACCAAGAAGCCCTCCAGCTTCACAAGTTAGTCACAGAAATACAGTTGCACCATCCTGAATTGTGAGAGTATAATTTCATCATGATGAAAGGGTGAAGGTAAACAGATATGTGCATAATGACTATGAAGTGGTTACTGCTGTAACAAAACCTTCTCTGACTGATTTTTCAGTCAAGTGTTGAGACCTTTGATAGGTTGAAAAAATATGAGAGATTTTGATACCAATGGATTACAAAGATACCATGGACTGAGAAAGAGTGTAGGGGCAATAAGACTTTTGCTGTGTCTTGTTCTACACAAAAATAAATTCAGTGTTGTTGGCAGCTTTGTTTGTTTGTTCGTTTAAATGCACAAAGCCTATAGTTAGTTTTTTCTTTTTTTTCCTTACAACAGTGATTCCTAAGGCAGGAATATTCTTTGTAACAATAAAGGTATCTGAAAACAAAACATGCATTTTCCTTAGAGTATTACATATACTGATTTCATTATTGTATTAGTCAGCCTCTGAAAAATAGAGAACTCCCTGAATTTTCTCAGGTGACTTGTCTGTATTTGCTGATTATATTTATCTTCCATACAGAATTGCATCTATCTTTCTTTATCACATTACCTGTGAATCATTAACTAAATCTCAGTGGTAGGTACTGGGAGCCTGAGAAATTGTGATAAAGAAATAGAATAAATTCAAAGCCAAAACACGAAAGACCTTATGAAAAAGGAATTCCACCAAACACAGCTTTCCATACAATATGTGAAATTCAGATTGAAATCAAGTTTTATGCTGCAGTAGGCAGACAGCTTTATTGTTGCTTTCAGCTCTTTTATTTTCAATAGTTAGAATTAAATATTTTTTATATTTCTGAAATCAGTCCAGGTGATACTGCTTGGTTTAATCACCATGATATGGAAATCTGTCTTTTACTGTCATTGTAAACATTTAAAAAATACATCTTACCACTTTCATCCAGCAAGAAATCATCCTGGTAACGGAACTTTTCTGGTCCACATGCAATAAAAATGTCATCATCGCCAAAAAAATCCTGAAGGCACATAACCTGCAAGCAAAAAGGAAAGGAAGGCATGGTATTAAATATCTCATCATCAGAATTGTAACAATAAATCCCTCTTTGTCTCCATCTGCATGAAAAGTCTTCACTTTTAATGGACTCAACAGGGCTTCATCTCCAGATAAATCTCAATGCTGTGCTCTGACCATCTCTTACAAGTGAGAAACACTTTTATGGACACTGCAGGACAAAAGTGTAAGACAAAAAGCCGTAACTGTCAGATTTATTACATGATGCATCTATGATGTGAGGTAAGCCTTCTGTTTGTGCACAAGGTACCATTCAGTAGTGAGTGGCTAATTAATTTGGTTTTCAGTTCACATCTCTATCGTTTGGCTACAATGAAACAAGGTTACAGCTCTGCATGCAGAATGAAATGCAGTTATTTCAGCAAAATCTCTCTGTCAGGGAATCAAACTCATATGGGTCAACTAAGCCTCCTTCACAAACTCTCCCTCTATGCCAGCAGCCAATGTGAAGTTCTCTTTGAAGGCACCAAGCTGAACAGCCAAGTTAGATGAGCTGGGAATAATTCTTCTGGTACTGAGTAAAAGGATAATCATTTTCTACTCCCACATAAGAACAGTCAGGATTACATTAGCGTGCTTTTATGTCCCTGCAGGAGATTTCACAGATTTTATTGCAGCCTTTCAGTACCTAAAGGAGACTTGGAAGAAAGTTGGGGACAGACTTTTTAGTAGGGCTTGTTGCAACAGGACAAGGGGAAATGGTTTTAAACTAAAAGAGGGCAGATATAATGAAGAAATTTTTCACAGTAAGAATAGTGAAACACTGGAACAGGTTGCCCAGAGAGGTGGTAGATGCTCCATCCTTGGAAACATTCAAAGTCAAGTTGGATGCAACTCTGAGCAACCTGATTTATTTGAAGATGTCCCTGCTCATGGCAGAGGTGTTGGAACTAGGTGAGCTTTAAGTTCCTTCCAACCTAAATCACTGTATTCTATAATTTCCTTACAACAGCTTTTAGTTATTTTACAAGGCACTGCTTAACAATTCAATCTTTCCAAACATATGGAATCATATTAAACAAAGAATCAGTGACTTTTACCAAAAACTGACTTTGGACTTACTGATCCAGTCTTGACAAATTTTAAAAACAAATTTATGCCTGTCTATCTTTAAAAACACAAACGATACTTAATAAAGGCTGTTCTCGTTTCACATTTAGAAGAAGATTCTAAAAGAGTAGGCTTACTTCTATATTTTTATATCAAGTTTTGTAATTAAATATTGCACCGATGTTTGAACAGGCTAATTTCACAAACAGAGTTTCAAGTCTACAGCCAGTACAGCAACACATAAACAATCTCTAAGAGTTGACAAAACAGTTGAGAACAGTCCAGCTCAACCAAACAAGCCTCCTCAGAGAAAGCGTTTAAAGTCTACAAAAACACAAGTGAAAGAATTACCTAATGGGATTTTGCCAGATTTTGGCATAAAAAGTACCCCCAAGTAACTAGTGTCTAGGGGTCATAAAATTCATATCCATGCTTCCCAGAAACATGCCTGAAGGCTTTGACATCCACAAATGTTATGAGCCTCTACAGCAGAAATGTCTTAAGCAAGAAAAATAGCGGTACATCTCGTGACTTGCTTGTAGACTACTATTCATAATTAATACAATTTTAAAGGTAGAACATTAGCAAATGAAAAAACAGGAAATTGAGAGGACAACAACAAGATGAAATAAATACCAAAATAGGACAAAAGTTCTTCCTAAATTATCCTTTCCTTAAGCAATGCACGTACTTTTAAATTCAGGTCCACCACAACCCTATTTCTATGACCATTGTCATCTTAACACTACACACTACCTGAACACCAACATCAAAAATGTAAATATTTGAGAGAGTTTTTTACCATGTTCCTACTCAGTTTATGTTCTATTAGTATCAGCCTCAGCAGCCTTTAAATAAACTCATTTATTTCCCATCTTTCTTTTTTGTCCACAAGACATATCCTGCCTATCTTCCCACCCCATACTCCCACCAAACTTCAAACATCTCTTCCCTTCAGTCAAGTTCCTCTGAAATTGCCACCTCTCCCACTGCATGTTCAAAACTACTAATTTGCAGAATAACACTAAAAATCCTGTGATTTCCTTTTTGCTTCCCAAGTTTGACACACTTCTGGGGAGTAATAACTTTTACATTTGTCTTTATACCAAGCAGAGTATTAGAACCAAATCAGTAATAAGGAACTCTAGGCACAAAGTTGAGCTATTTTGGCAACAAACATGAATACAAATTAAATTAATGTTTGATACAAAAAGAATTATGGATTTAATAAAACTCGAAAATGCTTGGCTCTGCCGAAGTAAGAGTGTTTCTTTCAAGCCTAAACAACATGTTAACGTGCAGGTAGCAACACCCAACCAGGCTCAACTACGCCAATTTTTAAAGCATCTCAGGTTCAATCAGTGCAATTTATATGCAAATAAGAAAGAAAACAGGATTAACACACAAAAAATAATTTGTGCTTAGATATCTTTTGGTTTTATTAAACTTTACACTTATAATTTTAAGTGTTCTTATGCTTGCCTCTTTTCTCCTTGCCCTCAGTTTCATACTCTGTATGTAAAATTACAGCTTTTCTTGCCTCCTGGAATTTTAATAATTTTGGAATTATAATTTTAGCTTTTAGAAAGGTTATAGCAAGATCACAATTTCCTTCCAAATCTACCGTCTTCCAGACTAACTTCTCTTAAGGTTTCCACTACTTTTTGTATTATTATTGGAAGCCCTGAGATGTCCTTCACAGTCTGCATTTTCCATTCTTTCTCTCTCAGCATCCCTGGCCCCTCTCTGCAAGTTCACACTCCTCAGCAGTTAAACTAAAAGGCATCTGACAAATACACAGCACCCCTTTCCAGGTTTTTTCAGAGAGAAATCTGCAAACACTTTATATTCACAGTCATCAGCTAAGCAACAGGAGCTGCTTTATATTACCCATTTTCACTTCTGGAGAACATCGCTCCTAAAAAGTTACAGTTTAGAAGATCAAGAATTTTTGTCACCTAAGCTGGACCATACAAGTGTTTTAGAGGTCAGTGAGTTCTCTTGCATGTGATCAGCTTAAAAATTAGTCAGTTTTTAAATCAGAAAATTACAAAAGTCTTCCTTAGACTTTTCTGTTGTTTTCAAGGCACAGAATCCATCTTCTTTTTCACAAGTAAGGTTTTATCTTTTATATTCCACCAGGATATTTCTCACAGGGGGAAAAACAAAGCCAATGCAGGAGCAGTCAAATGTAACCTACTGTCTGCCACACACATGGTACTAAATACTCTGTGACTCTGTTTAACAAAAGCCTTTCTGGTAAAGAGATGTTAATTAACATTAACGGTGTCTCTCGTATATTTTATAAGGGAATGAATAAATAACAGTAGGATTAGCAGAGATCAGGGAGTGTTTGCATTGGTGGTGAGAAAGACAACAAGCAGCAGAAAAGAAAACTGATCACTAGTACAGGCTTTGACTGTAGGCAAGACACGTAAATAAGACTGGCTGACCTGGCCATAACCATGAAAAACAGAGGAGGCAGAAGAATCTGTCATGCCTAAAGTCCCCTGATTAAGCTGTACACAGTGAAGCCTGGATTCCACACAAATCATCATAGCCCTAGTAAACAACTCAAGACACCCACATGCCCTTCCAGTGGGAAACACAGGCGCCTGCCTAGGAAGACCCCCAAATTATTTAGTACCTCAGCAGCTGCTACTGTGCTTTGACCCTCTAGGCAAAGCACCACAGCAGCTGTGTCCCAAGAAGGGACCAGGGGTGCCTGGATGGGCCAGGCACCCACAGCTGCTGAGGAAGCACAAAGCAGACCAGTGAAGCTGTCCCAGAAGAGAACAGGGAGCAAGAGCAGTAAACTTGTCTTCCAGCCCAACCTCAGGACTGGCTTTGCACCACATACTCTATAGGCCTTTTGAAAAATTATCTACATTTCCCTTCTTTGTTTAAACAGGCAAGCATTTGGAACCAATGAGAAATCTCCTAACTGCTATGGAGACTTTTCCTTTGATTGGCCTGAAACATTTAGGTTCCCTTCTCTGGAGCTGGTACCCTTGTTATGGAGACCCTCCTTCCTATATATGCAAAAGACATCAGAAACTGTGCTTGACCCTGTGGAGCGCAGATGGCCCAAGAATAGCAGCTTGTAGAGCCAACACCTGGCTATATTCTCTCACCACAAGCAAGAAAGGGCAGTCAGAAGCGGTTTGGAGGAGGGGCAGAGGGAGGGAAAGAGGGAAAGGAGAACAGAGGGGAAAGAGAGGGAGAGACAAGGGGCAAAGAGGGAGAGAAAGAAGAGGAAGGGAATCAACGAGGGAGGGAGGAAGGGATAGAGAGAGTGATTGAATCAATCTTTTTGCTACAAGCATAAAATGAAAATTACAGATGCAATTCCCTTTTATAACTGCTGTATTCCAGCTTAATTCAGGGACCTTTTAAATTTATGTTTTAAAATACATCCATAAAAAAAAAACCCAGAACAAAATTCTTTGTGTATATCAGTCACAGCAAATTGAATATTTTTCTATTCTTCTAAAGTTGACCACACGTCAAGTTAATACTGAAACACTGATTTCTTTTTAATAAAAAATATTCGGAAAATAAAATTTTCCACTGAATTCAGGAACAGTTCATAGCACCAGCACATTACACCAAAACCACCACAATTACTACCTCACTTCTTTGTTACAATTTTCATAGTGCTGAGTTCTTGGACAGAAGAGAAGGAGGGGATGTTCTGTGTGTTTGTCCTCTTTTAATAACAACTTAATTAGACTCAAAGCTGAAACCTATTTTGGATGAGCAATGAGAAAACCTCAAGCTGGCATGTCCTCAGGCACCACGGCTGTTGGAGAGCTAGAAAGAAAAGTGAGGACAAAGAAATGAGATGGTTAAATTGAAAAAGATGCAGAAGGCTCTAAGGAAAACTCAAGTGATAAGTGGGTATAGGGGTTTTATGAAAAGCAAAAGAGAAGTGAAGCATGGCAAAAGGAAAACATGAGACATTCAGGAAGGAGGAGACATGGGCTGCCAGCCAGGAGCACACACAGTGACAAAGAGGTAATTGGGAGACATAAATCATGGTCAGACAGATGGGAAGTTTAAAATCTGTATTAAAGTAGCCTTCTTGAACCTTAAATAACCTCATGTTGAGTTTGATTACCATTTCCCTGATAGTGAAAAAGACATTAAAAAGTGTTTCATCCTTGGAGAAACCTCAGTGTTTAAATGACTCATGATTTTAGGACTCTGACTCATTAGTTTTGTGTCAAGTGTTATGAGTTTTACTACAGACCTCTTTTTCATTTTCCTGCTGCTTTTGGCTCACTCAGCCTCAATGTTTAATTCCTAAGCAGGTCTCTTCAGTTATTCATGTCAAGGGAGATCACTAAACCTCTGTTCTACTATTTTTCTTTTATTTTGCCTCTGGCTGATTTTTCAAATTAAAAAAAAAAGAAAAACAAAAGCCCCTCCTTAAGATTCAAATTGATCTTTACTGATATTTTCCTTCCAGTTTTCTCCTCAGCCAAACCATATTTTCCACTAACCACTACCTTAGCAGCATTTATTTTTATCCCTTTCCCCACTCTTTATCTATTGCTTCATGGAGGAATATCTCAGATACTGAATTTATCTCACTGCCATCTACCCTGGCAGTCAGTAACAAGTCTCATGACAGCTATGAATATTCCTGAGAGCTTATAAATCATAAAATCACAAAAAGGCTTGGGTTGCAATGGACTTTAAAGTTCCTCTAGTCCAACCCCCTTAGTTGGGACATCTTCCACTAGACCAGGTTGCTTAGAGCGCTGCCACTGGTCTTGAACATTTCCAGGGCTGGCCAACCTGTTCCAGTGCCTCACCAGGCACCCTCACAGTAAAGAATTTCTTCCTAATATCTAATCTAAACTTACCCTCTTTTAGTTTAAAACATATTTTAAACCATTTAAAACCATTTAAAACCCTTTGTCCTATTGTAACAGGCCCTGCTACAAAGTTTGTCCCCAGACTTCTTGCGGGCCCCCTTTATGTTCTCAAAGGCTGCAGTAAGGTTTCCCCAGGGAATTCCCTTCTCCAGGCTCAACAACCCCCTTCTCTTGGTGTTTCTTTGTATGATAAGTGCTCCAGCCCTCTGATCATTTTTGTGGCACTCCCCTGCAGGTCTCATAAGAGCGGAGTAAAAAATCACTTCCTAACCCTAGCAGAAATGCAGTAAGAGAAGAGACCTTCTATATTAATCCATTTATCTCCCAGCTTCCCATATTAGCTTTCCCAATGCTTTGTTCAGTTTTGTACCATACTGCTTACTGTGCAAAGCTTCCCTCAGAAAACAGAGCAGTAAAACAATCAACTGTTACTCATACCGATGGAAATCGTGGCTTCAGGAAAATCGGAAATTAATCATTCCATACTGCTTTTTAGGTAATTTCTGTGAAATGAGAAATCCAAACATATCAATAAGGCAGTTGGAGAAGGGGAAAGAAAAATACTTGTTCTTTCTAAATGCATTTGATAGCAAGTCTTTTTTTTTTCCTTCCCTTTCCTCAAGGAACCTCAGCCCTTCCCTTCTTTCTGAGGGAAAGGAATTTTACCTCAGCTGGAATTCACAGACCATCACATTTGAATATTTCCTTCAAGGTTAAGGCAAGTCTATTTCCCTTCCTTTTGGCTCAGGCTCTGAGGCTTTTATTCATACCCTTTCACATTTATCTGTCGTTACACACACGCCATTTCTTGAGATCCAGTCACCTACAAAAAACATAATTTATCATCAGTCCATACGTACTTCCTCTCTCAGCTTCTGATCCAAGTTCTCTCCTCAGGTGGTGGCTTAGCTGAAGCCATCGGAAGTATCTGCTACACATTCCCAAAGTTAAACGGCACCAAATTCATTCTTTGCTGTTGGAGTGAAATCTCCATGGTGACAACTGCACTGTCAAACTGTGAGAGTTTTTCAGTGAAGAAGAGCATTTTATCATGAGATTCTCATTACAAGAGTGCCCTCTGTAAATGAAGAGGAGATGGTGCCATGGGGGTTTGGTAAATGAAGAGATGTTACCGCAGGGGTTCAAGCTGTCTGGAGCCAGTCTTTGCCAATTGGCTTGTGTGGCCGCATTGCAGATTAATGCCTCTGATCGTGTGTGCGTCCCCCCAAATCAAACGAACACAAGACACAATCATAGTTAAAAACATATGAATTTTCATCTTCAAAAGCAGCAGAAATAGCTTTTTCTCCTGCTGCCTGACAGGAGCAGATGGAAAGCCAGCGAGCATCCCCGTGCTCTGGGGAGTCCTGCTTCACCTGCACTACGCACATTCTCCCCTCAGCTGCATGTTGGGCAGTGTTGGCTCAGGACTCACCACTCTTCATTTTGTCCCCTCTGCCACCAACGCAGAGGTCTCTCTCCCTTTCTGATTGATGAAGATGTAGGACCAGTCTACTTCTACAACGTGTGTATTCATCAACATCCATTCTGCGATATACACAGCTCAGCCTATATGATCTTTATCAGACTCGGCAAAAAAATCTGACAAAAAAATCACATACTTTCCTGAGTTAAAATAAGTACTCATTAAAATATGTCTTTCTTGGTCAGTAAACTATTTCCTAAAGACAAGAAAGCCTTTCCACACTATATTTTATACACTAATCTTAATATTATGTATTAATATATTTTAATAATCTTGTTTTGTTCTTCTGTGTTGCACAAAGTGATGGCACATCTAAAAAACCAGTCAACTTAAATTAGGTTTTTCAAATGTCCCACCACATTCCTGTTGAGAAATGTGTTCACTTTATGACAAACCCTTCTTAAAAGCTTTCACCTTAATCCTTTAAAATTCAGATAAAGATAGCAGAAAGTTTGCCGTTCTAATGCACAGTAACTACTATATCTTGGCTCAAAACATTATATGACACCTAAATAATTTCTCTGTTAGACTAAAACTAATTTAGTAAACAAGCTTCTTTGTTACAGAAATTCAGGAAAGCAACAGACACGTCATGGGCTTATGTGTCACTACAATACTGAGAAGAACCAGCATACAGATTCATGAAAGGTTTGTCTACAGAAACCACCAACATGGCCACTTGAGACTCCTCCTGTCAAAAACTGCTGCATGGCAGACAGGACAAGAGCCATGAGAATGTGGCTTTTGCACTGGAGGAGACTGAATCCTGCTAGTCACCATAAAATCCCACAGCAACTGCACAACAGATCAGCATGCTTGTGACAGACAATTCAAACACCAGAACAAAGTTTGTACAGGAGCAGAGAAGAAAGAATCTCCTCACACATTTAAAATAAATTCACATTAAACAGGATGTTTTTTCAGGACAATCAAACATTGATAGGATGGCTGATTTAATAGCAGAAGATGCAATTAATTGGCCAATGGAAAAATAGTTAAGACTTGATAGCAGAGTTCAACTAGAACTGGATTTTTTTCTTCTCCTGCTGTAGTCACGTATTTTCCTTTACCAGCTGCAATACAACACTACCATTTAGTGGTTAGACACGCCAAGTGCAGACTCCAGGGGCCCTCCTGGTCTTTTTGGCCAAACAGGTGGCAACTATTTGCAAACACTGTACTCACATAACCCTAAGAAGCACGAAATTAATATTACTCTAATTTCTGATCACTAAGCAAAATAAAACCTCTTTGACTTCAGGTGCTTGAATAAGGCCTTGTTAGAGGTACTAAAATTGTTTTGGAATTTCAGAATGTGTGTGTACAAGGGAAACAATTTATGCAGCTAGAGAAGCTGGCTTTTGCTGAAAAAGATACCATGCCCCTGTGAGGTTTTTATTTTTTTATTATTACTGAATTCTACTATTAAATACTCAGAAACAGAAAAACTAAGCACAGAATATGTTGTCTATGATTTAAGGAACAAGAAGTCCTAGTATGGCTAACATCCTCTGTGTCTAGATGGTGTTTACTTTTACTTCTTCAACATTCAAATAATTGTACTCCTGCAACTGGACTTGCACAAAAGCTGCTGGTTTCAGAGCAATCTCTTAAACTGTCCTATGCACCGGTCAGTGTGTTCTTCAAAAAGCAGTGACACTTGCAAGATCATTGGCTGAAGGAGGCCATTGTATGAATTTCTTTCTTATAAAAGAAAACCCCACAATTTGAAGGTCATGTAGTTGAAAACCCAAACTGCTTTTCAATCACCAATCATGTTACAAGCGAATACAGTATTTTTTACCTCAGTTGCGATAACACTACTTTCTAGAAACCATCGCAGATATACTAAAAATCAAAATCCACAGCTTGTTCTGTTTGCTGTGAACAGCAGAGCACTGGACTACTTTCTCATGTCTATGTCTAAAGTTTCTCAAATACGCAAGAATAACCAATTATGAATTTTCATTGTTCACGTTTCATGACAAATTTTCGCTGATGATCCTTCTAGTCACTTAGAGCAGCAAAATGAGGAGGCAGAGACCAGCTAGGTGAAACAAATTCATTCAAAAGAAAAATGCAGTCAGGTGCCAATTTCTGAAAATTATAATTACAGGTTTGGAGAGAAGAAGGAAATGTCTTTCTAAAGTACAGAAAAAAATATTTTTCAGGGTAAGCTTCTAGTGCTAGGTGAAATGAATCATTGTGCTTAGTCATATTCACTGTGTTTAGTAAATGCATTATACTGGTCCATTACCTTAAACAGGAATTAGGGAGTCTGCTACTTCTGAAGTAGTTTTATTGCATTTCATTCATAAATCTCAAAAATAAGGTGCACATAATCAGTGTTCTCAAAATCTGCTTTTTTCAAAATACCTGCACATCAGTAAAGCCTTCTGATTGCGATTTCTCCCTGAAATCAATACAATTTTTCCAACAAAAGGCAGTCTCACCAACTTACCTGAAAGTGTACAACACTGATTTCTATGTTCAAGTAAAAGATCCATCTAACTCATGCTATAAGGCTAGTATGAATCCTTGAATTAACTGTTAGAACAGAAGCTTTTGATTAATTTTTTACCTCCATCCACTATGTATTTTTTCTAGAGGTCTGCTTATTTTTGTGAAGTTCTGCTCAGCAAGAGGTTGTAAGCTGGGTCCTGCTCTGCTTGGCTGGCCAGATGCTGCTCTCTACCTTCCCAGTTGGGAATTGTGGGAGCAAGCTGCAATCATTTTTTGAGACACAGAGAGATCACACAGCCTTCCCTTGGAGACTGCAGAAAGCACAGCTTCTCTAGGAATTGATCCAGATAAAATTTACTGGCTGTCTGGATCCAAATCCAGATGGAAAGTTCTGATTGGTAATTTTGCTTTAGATACTGCAATCCCTCTGTAGCAGAAATTATATTATACATATCACTGACTAATACATGAAAATCTCAAAGTTACAGTCTACACACCATTATGAAAGCATCCAATTTAGAGACTACCATGATGTTAGGTGGCATTCCAGGAGCAGTTTCTTGAAAGTCCACTAAAAACAAGATTTCCTTTTGTCTTTCAGTTCACACCAACCTGCCTCAGTACAGCTTTGTCAAATGTGGGAACATTTCTAGTTTTCTTGTTCTTGTGAGAGAGTGCGCACTACAGAAGCAGGTTGAAGCATGAAATTTGTAAGAGTTAATAGCTGAACTGAACTTACCACACCTTGTGCCTGCAGCAGAACCGGATATTAACCACCAATTTCAAGTAGCAGATGGATTGAGAAAAAAAAATATTGCTACCCAAATGCATTTAGAGATGGGTGAGCTATTTTCCCTTCTTTGAAAGCATTTTAATTCCAAAATCCCAGTGCAACGCCTTAATATCCATGACACAATGTTGTCATGTTAGCTTACTGACTAATGGTGGACTCTGGCGATAATGCCAGAAACTCCATTTCTTTCAGGCACAATCATTAGTAAAATGCATGTGGGACAGCACTCCGTCATAAACGGTCTGCAACGAAACTGAGATGTGTGATGGCTTCTGGCTGCACACACATGCTAACTTAAGGCTCAGCAAGCAACACTGAAAAAGAGCGACATGGTTGAATTCTGAAAAAAAAGAGGAAAAGGGAAAACAGATGTCAAGGTTTCAACAAGTCACTGCACACTGCAGCTGGAACCAGTACAAAAACAACACTGAGTATGCTGATAATGTAGCATTTCATGTAACGATAAGGGCAATAAAATAGCACAAAATGCAAAAGCTCAAATGGCTAAACACCTTCCTCACATTCCAGAGAGTTGGTTGGGCTGAACAATAATAGCAATCCTTTCAATAACCAGATCAAATGATTCAACCATTAAAGCTCTTTATGCTCAAGAAAAGTGAAAATTGAGAGATTCTCTTTCTTCTAAGTGCAGAATGTGGACAATAAATCTAAAATCCAATCCAAACAGGCATTCAGACACACACTATCTCATTACCATCACTCTTGAAACTATTTGGCAATAGTTTCCATTATTAGAACAGATGTTAACAAGATGGATAGAGAGCATGTTAAATAAACATTAATATTAATATATTAAGTGTCTGTGTAGCAAAGCCACTGTCCAAATTATTTATTTTCCCAAGAGTATTTCTTGGGAAATTAATCAGGGAATTTTTCTTGCTAGTAACTATTACAAATTTAAGGTATTTCCATTGACAAAGACTGTATCATTCAGAAAAAAAAACCCCAAAACACTAAGCAATGTAAACATGGTCTACATGTGTAATCTGGACTCTGGTGGAGTGATTCTTGCAATTGCTGTTCTCCCCGGGCTTTGGCTCCTTAGGACAAACAGCAAAGGAAGGAAATGTGCAGAGAGAGAATCCAACCTACAGAAATTTACGTGAAAGAGTTCTAAAGCTTAAGGATGAAGAAAGAGCAGACACAGGCAAAAATCACAAAAACCTGGAATTTTAAGGCCAGCTCTGTGAACTGACACCTTGGTCAGAACACAGTCTCCACATCACAGGCAGACTGGTTACAACTGTTGAGATTTCTCAGGCACTCTGAACATGGAGACTGCTTTCCCATGTAAGAGTTTCTTACTGGAACACAGCCTGTTGCTTGTGAGTCTTTCAATACAGCAAGTCCTGGGACAATCCTAAATCTAGCAAGCAAAGAACACACAGAGTTTATAAGTCCATGAATATGACATGAACCACCAGGATTAGAGCTGACAATAAAGAAAGCAAGCAAAAACCTCAGACCAACACTTGGAAAAAGGATTTTTAAACCATTGATACACAGAGTCACAAATGACTACTGAGAGTTCTGAGAATTAAAAAGAAATTTGCTAAGATGTACCTACACAAAAAGATGTCATCAGTGTAAGTTTCAGATAAATCCCTGCCAGCAAAAAATATAATAAATGAGTGTTACAATGAGAGCTGAAGAGGAGCTTTCTCAGGCATATCTGAAAGTTCCAGCATGATGACATAGAAAATAATTCCTTCAAAATCCCTTCCATTTTGCTAGAAAAAACTTTTAAATATTTAAGCTATAAATTGTGAAAGGAGGTACTTTTATGAAGAATCAACATCCAGAGTTGTTAATTTTAAGATTAAAATTATTACAATATACTGATACTGTATCTTCAAAATTACTTGTTGCCTAACAAAACATAAATGAAATTTTTTTGCTGCCATATAGCCCTTCCACATTCATCACTAACCTGACTGCTGTGTACTTACTGTGTATTTATAGATTGCACAAGCCAAAAGCGTTGCATTCATGCTTAATTTCATCTCTGCACCTTTAGGTTTGTAGGGATAGTTGGGACAGAGACAGAGTCACTCTTGTATGCTTTAAAGTGAGATTTATTGCTACAATTTCATGAAGTCGTGAGATCGTCTTTACAGAGGAATGCAGAGGTCAGCCATAGTGCAAAAGAGGTCACAAGACTGTAGGTTACAAGGTCTCTTAAAGGTTAATTGGTCAATAAACTAATGGCACATATACATGTTTTGATTTCTTCACCAATTATCAATCAAACTTGCATTACATGTTTGCCGCACTGCGGACTTTTTCATCATGTACTAACATACAGTTCTGTATTATTCTATTTTGTATTACTACATTTTAAACTTTTCACTTTATAACTACTTTTATATCTAAACTTCAAACTTCAAAACCTTCTACTATCTAACTTAACATGCCTCTTCTTGAACTACACATCTGTATCTTTGTTATAGGTCCCTAAATTTGGAAGCCTTTTCCACAGTCTCAGATCAAATGCAGCACACATTTCATAATCCGAGTCTGTAGCCACAAGGCCTTGAGGACTTTCTGTGCCTTGGATTCTGACAAGGTTGACTTATTTTAAGCTGTAGCATAGCTTAGAGGAAGCATGTGGAGATGTAGTAAGTACCAAAGGAATTTGTTTTGATTATTTTTGACATAATAAGATATATCAAACTGACACCCTGATGCAGATGTACATCTCTGTTGGCAGTGCAGCATCGCTTACATGCAAAACCCATACCAAAAATACCTGCCAGATGTGTTTGGAAATGTTACGCTATTTAACACACATTTGAAGAGTTGACTCAAACTCAAAATCAAAAAGATGAAGCAATCTGTGCTCAGGTAGTGCAGCCCCAAATAACTTGTTGAACTGGAGGTCCAGAAGCCCAGCAAGTTATTCATCTGTTAGGTTGTTCCTTACAAAACTTCATAATCTTTTGAATTGTATCCCCTGTGTTCTGATTCTGCTACCTGTTAAGAACTCAAACTTAATAGCCTTCAGCTACAAATCCTTCACTTTTGAAATCCTATATCTCAAGGGCAATGATGTGATAAAGCAACATGAAAGAAGTCACATTACAAACTGCAGACGAATTTAGTGCATTTGCAATTCAGAAGGCTGTTAGGCACAGATAAGTTCAAAAGGAAAAATACAATAACAGAAAATAGCACCATGTTGGAAAGGGAAATTTACACCAAAAGCAATTTCACATGTGATAACACCTTGCTGTGTCTTTGAATTTCCTTTTCACTTTACTGATGCTTTTCTGCAGCACAAAGGGCCAGATTCCCAGGACAGCCAATCTCCACACAGCACCCAACTTCATTGTTTGCATCCAGAACAACCCAAGAAATTAAGTTCTATCCATATACCTCTCTCTACACATCCTATGTGTATCAATATAAACAGATCTAAATATCTCAGGATCAATTTGTAGCTGCCAACATAATGAACCAGAAAATGTTTGGCGCATAAGAAAAAAAAAAACATTAAAATGAAGGTTTGTCCAAATAGTTTATCTCTTCCAAGTTTAGGTATATCTGTGAAATGTCATAGCCTGAATCTCTCTCCTGCACTTGCATATTGTTTTGGTGGTGATTGTTTGGGAAGTTTTTGGTTTTGTTTTTTTTTTTTTTTTCATTAACTAAGAAATTGATAGAAATAGGTTGCCAGCTCAGAAGCAAAGCAGAGGAAAATGTATCTTAACCACCTGAAAGCAAAGATAGAGCTGTGGATATGCTAATTGCTAAAGCTGTGTCATTTGTGCAACACTAAAAAAAATAATTACCAAGTGAGGCAAAAGCAGAAAGGAGGAACTGAATACACAGCCCACACAGTCACAGATGGTGAGACACTCTGATGGGGATGGAAGCAGTTATGAGCCAGTCTTAGTCCTGGGATTATTCAAGGAGTCCTTGAATGATATTCACTAACATCAGGTACATAACAGGGAACAAGCACTCTCATAACAATGGCAAGGCTCCAATTACTCCAACTAGTTTCATTAGTTTGGAAATGTTAATTCCTTTCAGCAAGTGCAGGTAGTACTTAAAAAAAAAAAAAAAAGAGAGGCTTCTCTTTCTTAAAAGAGAGTGCATTGATAACTTGATATTGGAATCTAAATTTTAAGGTTTTCTATTGCTTAAAGGAAAACCTGAGAAAGGGGAATATGAACGCAGAAAAACTACTTTACAGCCATGCTTGTGGAGTGCTGCCACGTGCAAAACTGTTCAAGGGCTCTCAGCATACTCTTCTCAATGCAAGTTAGGCAACAATGTATATGAGAAACATTTGTTTTATGTTAGCTGCATAATTACAATGTTCTAGCAAATTTATAATGGCAAACAGATTCACTTATCCAAAAATATCTCAAACATACATACTTGAGTTTTCCCAATCATTTAAAACAAAGGTAACTCCACAATAGCCAAAGATACTTCCTTCCACCTCTTTGCATTTTTCTAGAGTATGGAATACTACTTCAGAGCAGTAACCTGGTACAGAAATAACCCACAAGGACCCAGAATAAGTTCAGTAGGAGCCAGAGATTTTAGCACCACCAGTGATGGATCTGTATAAGGCCAGTGTTAGGATCCAGAAAGACGCATGATAGGTCTTTTTACTTGGCAATGTATGATTTGGGCATATTCCTTTTAAGTAAAGATAAAATAAATAATTTCTTTTTACCCACCATTACACACAGAGGGGATGTATTTACCAAAGTTAAATTCATGAATATTCTCCTTCTAAACAGAAAGAGATTTCAGAAAAGGTGGTTCAGAGAAAGAGCACACATTTAAGTGCTTTGAATAATTTTCAAGAGGTGTCTCACTGCTGACAGACGTAATAGCTAATGGTGTCAATAAAAACCTCTAGTTAACCTTTGCAAATACATTTACTCGCCATCCCTAATTGTCTTAGGACTTCTTGAACGTGTGAATCAGCATGGAAGAGTGACAAAACAGAGACAACACTGGAAGAGAGCACTAATAGAGATTTGTAAGACATAGCCAAAGATCTTTCAGAGTAAATTAGAACTTGTTTCTGCAAACAGAAACTTGATCAAGTAATGTATTAATTTATTTAAAGTGACCGAGAAGTTAATGGAAAAACATTCATGTAGAGAAAAGCCACCCACACTTGAATGGCACAATGACTTAACCAACTTGGGGGCTCAGGAGAACATAAGACCCAAGTCACTATTTGGGGCATCTTCTAAAATATTTCCTGTGCAAAGATTACTGTCTACCTTGCTGAATTCATCAGTGGCCACTTCAGGATGAATTCATCACATTAATGGCAGGCAGCAGGCCTGCCCTGCATTTGAACCAGCGGTGAATATTCAGAGAAATACTGCCTCCAAATGAGGCTAACCACTTCCTGGTCCGTCTGCAGCAGCTCCAGAGGTCTTCACTCAATTTTAACTACCCAGAGCAGACTCCAAACGCTCAGCAACGTGTGCCGAACTCGCTCGGATCACCGCGTCTTTGCGCTAGCAGGCAGCGCTGTGACCCCGGCGTGCTGCAGTGAAGGCAGAGCCGCTGCCGGCAGCCAGAGGGAGCAGCTGGGCGCCGCGGGGAGGCGGGAGCGGAGCGGCGCTGCCGGCCCGGCTCGCACGCACGGGGGAGCTGCGCTCCCTCCGCAGCCCCGCCGCGCCCAGCACCGCGCTGCGCTCGGGCCGTCGGGCTCCCGGGCAGAGCGGCTCACTGCCTCACACTCCGCATCCTCAGAGCCAGACAGGCTTACGCGGGAAAGCGGCGAATAAACGGAGAGATAAAGGGGAAATAAGAATCATACGTGAATTCTCCCACACCCTCAATGAAGCTTTCATTGCTGAACTTCAAAACTGGTGACAGGTGACTTCTAGTTTTTAAGGCTGAGAAATCCAAGAGAAGGCTTTCTGACGCTTCAGGTGCGTGAACTTAGCTTTTCTTAAAGCTACACTTGCCTATGGGTAATCACTCAAGCGCTTTTTTTTTTTTTTTCATTCATAGCATGAATTTATTCTTCACACATTCTCACATTTTTTCTGAAAATCAGGAAAAATATCTTAATGTGAGGGTGACTGAGCACTAGCACAGGGAGGTGACTGAGTATCCAGCCTCAGACACTAAAAAGCCATCTGGACACAGTCCTGGTTAGCCTGCTCTGGGTGACCCTGCCTGAGCAGGGGAGCTGGTCCAGATGGCCTCCAGCAGTCTCTTCCAGCCTCAACAATTCTGTGATTCTGTGATTTCAAACCTCCCATCAGTTCACTTGCTCCTGTCATCACCCTCCCACTCTTTCTCTTTTTCCCATTAATATCCGCTGCCTCAATTGCCTTACTCCCACCTTGTTGTCTCACTTCTTACTCTTCATCTAATTTTTTGCTCTCAGATAGTGGAAGAATATTCTACCCTTGTGAACTAACTGGAGAGGGTACATGTTTGACAATTGGAGCTAACCATCAGGTCCTACTGAAGCACCTTCCTTCTCCATAGTAACATGGGACAAGAGGAGAGACAGGAGAACATCGTTACCATGGCCAGAGGACATCAAGTGAACACACAATCAGACATACTTTGTGAAACGAGTAAATTGCACCATTTTTGTCAAAATAATGATGCTTCTCTCAGTCACAAGGGCTGCTAACATGCTAGAAGTAAATGTATGCCTCATTTATGGGATGGCCACATACATTGTAACTATAGTGCAAAATCACGTTGAATTTTTTTTCTCAAAATCCTGATCTTTAAAACTAATTGTAAAGGGTGATAAACAGACCTTACGTAGGTTTATAAGCCAAAACCCTAACAGGAGCCTAAGAACATGCTTCAAAATAGCTCGTTCCCTTAAAAAGAAAACAAAACCAAGAACAACTTGAGTGTAAGTCCCTTTCATAAACAAAACTGGAACAGCAGTAACAAAACAGATTAGGTGTCCATAATTTACCAGAAACAAGTCTCACCCCCACCAATTGACCTCGGTTTTGTCCTATGAACAAACTCCTCAGCAACTTTACTTGGACATCAAATTATAAAGCTACCTATCTTGACTACCTGTCCCAGAGGCCAAACTATTCCTGAACGTGCTCCCGAGAAAGAGGGGTAACTATTTCATCTAGCTGTGGAAACTTCAGTCAAACTCTGGAGGGAAGAAAAGGCTGTTTTCCCTTCTGCATCACCTGCCCCAGCAAGGGCATGTGGCATTCCTGGGGGAGAGCATCATCAGCTCAGGAAAGCTCTTCCAAGATTCAAAAATCTGAAACGCATCATAAAACAGAAGCTAGAAAAAAAGCTTTTCATGCTCTTTCTGTTGTCTCATAAGCTCTGAGCTTACCTCCTGGCACACAGTGAAGGCTGTCTTAAGAGTACCAAAAAAAAGTATTGAGTCCACTGCTTATATCCATAAAACTAAAAACTCAAGCCTGTTATGAAATGAAATATTAAACAGTGTTTCAAGATTGCACTGTTGTGACTACTTAAATGAGAAAAGAATAATCTGTCTGAGAGAAGAAAGAGGGAGCCCAATCCTGAGTAATGATACCTACTATACCTTTGGGACTTTTCCACAAGTCCCCTATTTCTCACTAAGAGATTTAACCCAGACTCTGATTTAAGGAAGTTTGATGTGCCTCACAGAAAATTACTCTGCTAAGCAGCACTAGCTGTTAAAATCAGTTAAGTTTATAGCTGTCATGTTATATGTAGGGGCATATGTTGCTGTACTTTGAATACAGGGCAATACTCAATTCTGTAGCTTTGGAGTTTCCCGAGAGCACATGGACCACAACAGGTAACAATGGGAGAGATCTCCTGGGATATTTATGCTTTTTGTTCCTGATTCTACTGGTATTTTTCAACATTTCAAAACACAGCAAAATCCACATCCTTCAAGGTGGAAGATTTATGTATTCTTAAAAAAATTTCCAATTTCAAAAATACTGCCACAGTCCTGCATAATCCTATCTTTTGTTTGCTAAGTCTGCTTCCCAGCAAAGCCCTGCATGCCAACAATTGCTTACTTTCTTGTTACAGTCTTAGCTGCAGTGTCTTGATAAATAGACGTTTCCGCAGAGATGACAAATGAATATCATCCATGTTGCAATGAGATTCTGATTTCATCTGGAGCCATTAGCTTTCAAACCACAGCTTATTCATTATTCATTTGCAGCAAGGAAATGGCTGAAACCCAGTGCATTACAGCAGATTAAAATCTGTGCATGCAGTCTAGAAGAAAGTGCATTTGTCACCATATAAAATGAACAAAACTCCCTGGGATTAAAATAATGATCCCAGAAGCTGTCCTAAAGGTCTAGAAAAAATTTTCCCCTCAATTAATAGGATGCCTATATAAACTATGAGAATTGAGCACATTTTAAATATGAAGGCAGGCAGGGGACTTTCAGGAGGAAAAAAAACCCCAGGAGATGACATTCAACTGTTTTTCAAACTGTTAGAATGACACTAAATGCTTTTCAGAAACAGGCTTAAAAACATAAATCATCAAAACTTATTAGCTTAGTAGGAACATGAAAATTTTTGCACTTTTTAACTGTTCTTGTCTATGAAGCCAGCATCTGCACTCCTTTCAGAAAATGCCTTTCTTTTATGACTGGCTGACAGATGACTGGAGTTTTTGGCAGGTCTGAGGGAGCCTAAGATGGAGAACAAGAAAGTATTTTCACTTTTTTCATTACCAAAAACCTGCACAGTGGCTGCAGTTATTTTTAAAAAGGACCTTAAAGTCACTAAAGCTTTCCACTCAGCAAGAATGTCTACTTTTGTCTGCTCAACTTAAGAGAAATATTTGTTCTTCTATATTTAATAAATTAAAGGCAGAACAGTTATACAAAGGCCAATTGAAATAATATACAATATCAAAGGACTCCATTAAAACATTTTTTTCAGTAGTATGTCCTCGGCTAGAAGGAAGAAAAATGTCAGTGCACTGTTATTGCTACAAGTAGCACGTACTTAAAGAATAAGGGCTTCAAATTTATGGTAATTTGAAGAATATGAAATACTCTTTTTTAAAAGCTGTCCTAAGACTGGCCTACTTGGAAGGAAGGAGTCTGTGACAAAGGCCTGAAAGACACAGCAGACAAATGCACTGCAGTGTCACCTAATATTTACTGGCTGCTGTTATCACTGCTTGTAACAGCATTCAAATTCACTGTAATGGAGGTAGGCAGGAAATTTTTGGCTGATTTTGAGATGGGAGCTGTCTATATGTGTATGACCTGAAGGACATTTTGCCTGGAGGAAAGTTATTGTGCATCTAATCCAGGGAAAAAAAAACAGGACGTACAAAAGTGGGACGTCCTTCACACTTGCCCTGGTTAACAACATCCATGCTCCTGCTGTCTGAGCTCTGGAGTTGTCCTGGGAAAAGCATGCCAATTAGAGTAAGTTATAACCAATTACGTATCTCTTCATTTGAATCATTGTCCATTAAGAACTGACCTGAGTTTACAGAACATATTTCATTCCCATAACAGCCTTAATACCAGCGTGACAAGAGGTCAAAGGGTAACAAGAAATGATGAACCCAGATTACTTTGACAGGGAGGAAGGGGACAGCGAGCAGCAGCTCGTTTTTTCCCACTAACATGACATGCCATTTTCATACTACTGCTATCTCACCTAGCTCCTCAGATTACCATGAAGCTGGAACGACCACACGCTCCACTGCACACGCAGCCATCTCCATAATGCCTCTTTGGATCTCGCAGATGAGGCTTTATCCAAGCACAGCATAGGGATGAGATGAAGCAAGCAATAAAGGCCAGATCTTATTCACTTCAAGAAATATGCAGACAGCCTAGACAAAGTGCTGAGCTCTTCCTGTGCAGGTTGTCTCACATGGAGTACGACATCTACTAAATGACCTTTTCTGCAGAAATGAACTTGCTAGGGTCATTTTTGTTCCTGCAGAGATGGAGGCAAAGAGTTAACCACTACCCAGCCTTTGTAAACCTTTGAGGATTTGATCCACCACATTTAATTTAGAGAGTTTTTCTACTCTGAACTCAAAGTAGAAGTTGCAATTGCATTTGTCCATTATTGTAATTCATGGTAGTTAATGCCTGGGGCTGCCTAAGGTTTGAAGTGAGACATTTGGGGGACAGGCTGTCAGAAAATGGATTTGTTTCTCAGACCTAATTATTTTCTTATTTGGCAGGAAACACTCTCTCTTCATCATGCTCTTCATTTGCTTCTGAGCACAGATTCATAATAACCACGACAGCGTGTTTTCACTCACAAGCACAAATTGTAACTTTCAGAGAAAATAAAAGCAACAGGCAGATAGACAAAGCCATGGAAACCTTTCAGCACAGCACAGTGAGGATTCCAGCATTGAGCTAGATGACCAACAGAGTGAAACACATGCTCTTTTCCTTTGAGAAGAAAAACAAGAAACCCCAGGACGACAAAAGGTGTTTCAGAAACAATGTCTTGCAGTTTGTTTTTTGGGGGGTTTTTTGTAATTTCCTAACATAAGCACACAAAAGACCTAAACTTTTGGTGATATTTACTGGAGCCAAAATGACTGCTGTGAAATCACTGTAGAGTACACTGGATCTTCTGACAGTGTGATGTTAAGTGTAATGTTTACAAATATTTGTTTAACGTATAATTTCTCTCTGCTTGTTCCCTCACACATTGCTATAAACTTGTCACTGTGTGCCTACCTGCTACAGCCTTAACGTTCTCCAACTGGATATGGAGATGTAACTCCACAGGCAGACAGCACAAGACACTCTGAATCCATTCAGAAGTGAGCATACGTGGTCCTTCAGCATAAAAGTCACTGCAGCCACCTACTTCACCTGGTACAGAAGGAACCTTTGCTGTCCGACAGCTTCCTCTAGTATTATTTGCAATTAGATGCTGTCATGCTCAATACACTTGACCTTTTGAAATCTGCAGCTTTCAATTCATTTAACAAACATAATCCTGTATTTACTACTGTTTAAAATACCTTAGAGCATTAAAAAATCTGGAAATTTAGCCAGTGTCCATGGGAAAACAAGAACACATACACTTACATAACTGATCATTTCTAAGGTGACACTGAAGTTTGACAATCACATCCCTAAAAGTCCAAAACGGGAAATTGAGATGCAGGAAGGGCTAATTAGCAGTCATAACAGACTAATTAATATACTAATTCCCAAGAGGGAATAAAGGTTCATACCCTTGTAGCATTTGGGCTATATAGATTTATCTCCTAGGCCTAGGAATAAATTCCTGTAAGTTCAGCTCCAAGCTCAGTTTCAGTTGGACATTCCAGAAGCCACCACGTGATTTGTTCCACTTTAATCAATGTGTTATAATACAGATATATTTTTTGTACATTTACAAAGTGTTCTGAGTTTGGATGGTGTTGAGTAAAAAGCATAATACAGACAAGGAGGTTAATTTTCCTTGAGCACTGAAGGAGTAACTGAATCTTCTACTTTAAATCTAGAAAAAGATATGAAGTGTTTATCAGTGAAAATTATTTGGCCTTGTTCAATAGCGTAATATTAAAGCAAGTTTTCACTAACATACCTTTTCCTACTAGGAAATAACTGAAGTCAACAGAACAGAGTTTTTACTGTGAAGTTGTACAATCCTGTAATCCCAGGGTAAAAATCAGCATTTCAAGCAGAAACACTCTGATTTATTTGAGTTAAAGTCATGTTACATGGGGAGAAATGAGTTTATTCCCCTACTTCCACCAAGCACAGTTAACTGAAAGCAGAAAATCTTTATACAACATGGCCCCACAAAGCAGGTAGGATACCCCAGGAGCAGCTGTGTGACACCATAGGAAAGTCATCCTGCCACTACCTGAAGCCAAACTCAGTGTGCAGCACCATCAAAACCATGGGCCATTGCCTCCAAAGCCTCCTACCAGTGTCTGCCTGGCAGAAAAAGAAAAGGCTCAACTATGTCTTCTCCCCAACTTACAGAAACAGGAAAAACAAAGCAAAAGTAAGAACTGCTTATCTGCAGAACCACATTGTAGCATTTCTTCCCCAGCATTCTGTCTAGTGCAGCTTATCTACTTTTTTTCTTTCCTTCCCAGCTCCCCCTCACAACGTGACAGCAAGTAATGGGCTCAGGGATTTCTCAACTGAAAAACTGTGGAAGAAGATGCAATAAGGATGGGAAGGTCAGGGCTATCTATGGTACTGTCCCTCAAAGAACCAGGCTTGAAACCCTCCTGTCATCTCATGGAGGCAGAAGCCCAATAGAGAGTCAGGAGAGAGAAGCTCAGAATGTGTGACATTCCTGTGAGTGCAATCACAAGCCCTCACTCACACGGTTCATAATCACCAGACAAAAGTGGGGCCAGGAACACAGCTTTTGACCATTGCACTTAGCCAGCTTTGAAGTCAACCTTCATGGCTAAAAGGCTTGCTGGGCATTTTCAGAATGTACATATAATCTGCATAGTTTCCAACCTGTTGGATGATGAAATGTAACCAGAATGGACAAAACACCACTACGTACCACTGCAAGGATGAATCACTTTGATTTTTAATTACTACTCTCTTCTGAAAGAGATCTTGTTTTGGTCTCATGAAACCTGCTTTTCCTAGTTTCTTCTCGGCAGAAAGAATTTATGCAATGTCTAAGCTGGCTGCGCTAGGTATATATAGCATTTTGGATCATCATCTTTAATGATCATGTTGAGTTCTTAAACCATTTGCCATCATTTCACATCAATGTCAGTCCAGAAAATAGCAGGAAAAGCTTCAGCAGCAGCTAGTCAGCCATTTCTCTGTTACCAGGCAGGATATAACCCAAACAGCACAAGTACTTTATAAGGAAGATTCAGCCCTTCAGCATTTTGGAAAAGAGACTACACCAAGGTGAAAGAAAAGCCTTACTTCTCTCCCTATGAAAACTCCAGTTTGCTCAGATTTTACAGGGTGTGTGCGTTATTCAAATGTGCATCCTGTAGAAGCGTATTTGAATTTAACAATGTCTTTTTCTAATGCTCTGCCTCCATAGGGCAATTTCCAGCCCCAAAAAGTGCAAAGCAATATTGGGGAGGATGTGCCCCTCCCTGCTCTATGACTCAAGGAACTGAAAATCCGTTTTTCCATGTGCAATTGCTGCTCCAGCCACCAGAGGCTACTGCGGCATTAGAATGGGCGCTGGGGGTTGCGGCTCCTCACAGTCCACTGCCGTGGAATGGGCACCACAAAGCCTTTAATTACACGATCATACACCACCTCATGCCCCGAGCTGCTGTCCTTTTGAAGAGGATAATGAAGAAAGCTTCGTTATCTGTAGAACCCTTCTTCATTTGCTGAGAAAGCTGGCAGGTATGTAGTGAACAACACGAGACAGTGGGGGAAGAGGAGGGTGTCAGGACTGAACACAATGAAGCTGTGCTGTTAAAGGTGAAAAGGGCTGCATAGTTGGGAGCCTGGGTACAGACACACCATTCTGGCTACCCAGAATCAGAGGATGTTTGATACACTGCATTTCATCTCTCCATGCTTCTGTTCCTTCTGTAAAACGGAGATAATGCCTACTAACATCTCTGAAATGACTTTATAAGTATTAAAGAGTGGTTCTAACACATTAATGCATTTACATACGGACTATTAATAGCAGTAAGAAACAACATTGCACAGTATAGAGAATTTTAAAAATGGCTATTTAATGAAGTTATTTATGTAATTCTTTGTTATTAAAAAAAAAACCTAAATGTGTACAAAACTCAAAAAAAGAAACTGTACCCAACATGTCTTAAGGATCTTTGACAGCAATATAGATTTAAAATGCAGCAGCACAATTTAAACTCCAATCTCCTTTTAGCTCCATTGAAAGCAAAATTCAGAAATCAATGTTAAGGAGAGGCTTTCCTGTAGGACGTCTGCAAGAAAGCCAGCACACCTTGGTCTCTGCTCTGGCTGTCTGGAATAAGGAGAAAGATGGCCATGGTATCTCATGGACAGCCAGGTCACAAGAATGAAGACAAACGGAACAAGAATGGGTGAGGAAGACTAGGGTGAAGAGTTCAAACAAGTATCCAAACCACACAGAAACCCTAGATTTAACACTTAACCCTTCAGCCATTTGCAGTGATTTTCCCCTTCATGTCGCAGCCCCAGTGAATGCCTGATAATCTTTGTATTATCTCCCTCCCCATTTCACACAACCAAAACATGACTGTACGCTGTCAACCAGAGGGCTGGAGTCATGCAGAGATGTGGGAACTGAAAGCTCCACAGCTCTTCCTCCCTCTATGGCCAGACCTGTGTTTTGTGTAGCAGCCACTACATGTTCACAGCTCAACAACACAGGAGGGCAGCCACTGTCTTCGAGGTTGATCTCTGCCGTCACAGGGTGAAAGGAAGAAGGAGAGGCACAGGAGTACAATTAGTACCTTAACTTATTCAAAGCAAAGTCATTGCCAGATTGAAGGTAATCATATCACAAGAGAGAGCAATTATGGGTTTTTTTTTCCTTTTTTTAACTTTGTATTGCCATGTCCTGACAAGCAATCAGGCTCAAACATTTAAGCTCAACATGAAGAATCTACAGCCCCTTTCTGTGATCTTGTTTCCTTCAAATACCATTTTTCCTTCATCAAAAATAAGTCCTTTTCCTTTCCTGCTGATTTTCACCTCCTTTCTAAAATCACAGTCCGTCCAACAAGATCAAAGCAGAGCTTCTGTCCTACTGCCCACTGCCTTCTAGCAACTGTCCTGCTCTGTCAGAATTTCAGCCTTGCCTGAGTCATTTAAATGTATGGCACACTGACGCCTTTCCTCTCGCCTTTCCTCTTTTACCTTCTGTCAGAGAAAACAAGAGCTTGTGAAACAGGCCAATTTTCCTCCATTGCTTACCCTGCAGAACATGCAGATAGGTCCATAACGGGATGTGGCTAAAATGGCATCACTAAGCTAACCAAGCATCAGGTATTGCTTCTGTATTTACAACTGCCTGGAGCACAGTGCTGAGGGGTTGCAGAACTGGAATGGGATAAAGGAGAGGAGCAAGAAGGTCCAAGAGTGAGGTAGAGAGTGCTAAAGGGGGAAAGATCACTATTCAAAACCACAAAAGGATCCAAAAGCCAAAATATTTCTGGATGAGGAATCTAAGGTTTGGTAGCTTTTCCCAGTGACTGTTCACCTGGACCTCATTGCCAGGCCTGGCTTGTAGGCTTGTGGTTGACTAAAGAAGGAAAGGGTTTATCATTTCATCTTGAATGTTACCAAAGTTTCAGAAGATTTTCTGAAGCAACAGGAGAGTTCTACTGCTTTCTTAAGTAAATTTTGTAGACTGTTTTTCTGAAATAAGCCACAGTGACTTTACAAAGGCAAGGGAATTAAAGAGTCATATAAATGTGTGTTCATCTGTGTTTGGGAGAGAACAGCAGCTGGATCTTGAGGTTTCCTATGTATTACCACAACTACACGCATCACATGTTGAGTTTTGATTATTGATTAATCTACTAATTTACTATTCTACTAATAAGAGGTAAATAGAATTTATAATTAGGAACAGAATAATAATAAAATTTATTTTTCTACTAATTCACAATTTACTGAAGGTTTACAGGTAGCATGTAAAGAGTTCCCTGTTTTGCCTGAGTAAAGCCCTCAACCAGTCTAGGGATCTTCAGTGGCTTCAAAACTTGAACGTTTTGCTCTGTGGAAAAAGTTTATTACACAGTTCTGGTCATGGCTCTTCCTCCATATCAGAAACCAGACAGAGTAATTGCCAAGCATCTTCTACTGAAACCCAGCTCTCTAAGTGAATGCCACTTAGCCCTCTCTGGGGTCTTGATCTTCTGACAGTGTTTCCATTTTCCTTGTACTGCTGGATTATAAAGCAATCCTCCTGACCTATCCTTCCAGATGTGGTTACTGCTGGGCTGAGTGGGGCAGCTGGGGGCTTCGGGAGAGAAGTACAAATGCTGCAGTTTCCTCTGCCTTGTGAGAATGGGCTGCAGTTCTCAGACTGTGTAGGTGCCCCACAAGACTTTCAGGCCTGGAGGAATCCAGAGTACTGCTCATCTCCTACGGAAGGGGTAAGTATTCAGAAAATAGCTTCATTACCAAACTCCGAGAGCTTCTTGAAGAGAGTGATTTGAGGAATACTATAAAATTCCAACACTCCCTAAAGAGATGGGTATTAGAAGCAACAGTTCTGTTTCTTGTAAAGACTTTGCTACTCTTAAAAGGTAACAAAAGTGGTGAGAAAAGAGACCATTTCACTAAGTTAAACTTGAACAGAATTTAAGCACCTGACACAAAATCCTGCAATTTCCAGCACAGTTCAGCAGGAGTATTTTAAGCCTGTTTCAAGCAATGTCAGACGAAATTTCACTTCTTTCTCTGAGCTTCTACCATCACACTTATAGCAATCACATTTTAACCATGGAAAACCTTTGAGAAGTAGTACTCAGCAGGCCTAAAAACAGCATTGCTGATTGTGATGGAACTTGACTGCCATTTTCTATTCACAGACCCTTTCAGTTCGTGCAGTGCATGGTGCTATGCAAGGCAATTTTGCAGTCATAATGAGGTTTAAAATAACTGAGAGATAATCTAGAGAAAAAAAGAGCACATGCACTAGGTATTTCTTATGCATTTCCACTTTAATATAAGTAAGGCCTTCCAGCGACATCTTGATACATTGGTAGAGAAGCATGACATTTTTTGATACAATTAAGGACGACATTTGGATCCTAACTGATTCACTCTAAACTTAGAGCTGCTTAAATTCCTGAAAGATAACTCTTTTGCTTCAAAAGCATTTTCCTACTTCTTTAATTTTGCCAAGTATGATATCACAATAAGGTGAACAGGAGTTGCTAGGAACCAACAGCACACAGCATCACAACTGTCTGCCGTGGAAAGCAGGGACACGCCTCTCCTCTGGAAGCGAGTGACTGCCTGGGAAGGCAAAGCAGACCCTGATGAGTCTGTGCTGCTGCAGAGACACTGCTTCCAATGGTATCTTGTAAATTTAAAACTATGGTGTGCTCTTGTGACAGCAGCACACACAAATACTGAGGCTTTCACATGCATGTCAAAATAATATTTCCTAAAGGTACCCTTTAGAAGAAACAGGAGCAAAACTGAATCCTTTTGTCAACTTTCATTTTCATGCAACAGTAAAACTGTGGATGAGGGTGGGGCAGTTGGATTTGGATGGAATTCACTGATCATGCATAGTTTTTTTTTTCCTCTATGACCACAAAACTGCTAATAAAGCAGGATATGGAAGACAAAGCCAGAGGAGTTCTCCTACATATGAGGATCTGCATGGGAAATGATAAATTCAAAACCCTTAAACCTTCTGACTTTAGTTTACCAAATGACTGTTATGTATCTGAAAGATGCAGGGAACACCTGTGGATTTTCAGCAGCTGTCAGTGAGCCACCATCCCAGCAAAATACACATTGTTTTGCTGTAGGGGAGCAGGCTAAGTGATTTAAATGGTGGAAATTCTCTGCCCTTCCAAAGTTCCTAAAAGGTGCTGAGTTGGTGCCTGTGAAGGACCAACATGTCCCATTACAGTTCACCTGGAAAGAGTCACAGAGCAGCACTGAGGACTGTCCCGGTGTTGAGAAGCAGGAGGGCGTCTTGTGACCTTCCAGCTCCCAAAGGACTCCTCTTTCCTTCTTCACCTTCACAGGCCCTTGGAGGACTAGGGAGCTCATCTGATGGTTTTCAAATGGTTGACTTGCAAAACAGTGCCACAAAATTCCCACTTTCCAAGGCAACAATCTCATCGAAGCATTTCAAGGAAAAGTCATACAGGTGCTACAGGCCTGATTGCTTTCATATATGAGCTGCCTATTTTATGCACTGGCAAAAGGAACTTTCTATGCATCTGTGAAACTTTAAGAAGTCCGCAGCGAGGGTCTCAATCATCTCTACCTTAAGAGAGGTTTAGTCAATTTTCTCTGCACACTTCCTTGTCTGTGCTCTTTGCCAATGCAACAAACCTTTCCAAGCAGACGGAAACTGCAGAGGGCAACACCAAGTTCAGTTTTATTAAGCAATCTTATTGCATCCCTAATTCTAGCTTCCGATCAACCCAACCCGAAAATGTGTATTTAAATGCTACTTCCACACAGAAAGGAAGACAAAAAAGTATTAGCATCAAGAAACATAATTGCAGGCAACAAAACATTATTGAAAATTGTTGTCATTCTCTTTTTCTTTTTTTCTGTCTGCAATATTTCTTCCAGAAGAGCCATTAAAATGCCAAGAAGTGCCATTTTATTTCATGACCTCTCCAGGTACATTTGACATTTCAGAGCAGCTCAACCTCATTTGCCCCTTTGCCTGTCTGCTTCACCAGTCACCCATTTATACATCCAGAGATCAGAGCAGAATCAGACTTTTTCTCAATTGCCATTTTCTCCTTCTTCCCTTCCACTAGAATGAACAATACCCTTTTCCATCACTGCACAGTGACTGAACTTCTACTTTTCCACACAGGAAATGTATGCCTGACTTTTTGTTGAAACCAACAGCTGCATTTCACTGCTTCGGTTTTTAAAACCTTCTAAGCAATCATGTAAAAAAAAAAAAAATTACTTATGGAATGCTGAATTTGTCTTCTGGATAAAGAACAGGACAGTAGCTACATATTTCTTCCATAACTATGGGCATAACTGATTGGAAAAAAAAATGGGGTTTTAGTGTCCAGAACCTGTGACTTGGATGATTGAGATAACATGCGTTAAAAGCCTTCCTTGGTTTGGTGGTTCAACGAAAGCATTTTAAAGCATCCTTAATCAAATCACACAAAAATAGAAAGGAGAGGAATAAACTGCAGCTGTAGGGGAAAAAA
>WEKY01016185.1:109947-134501 GCA_013390045.1 Picathartes gymnocephalus
AAAAAGAAAAGAAAAGAAAAGGAAAACTTTTTCTATTAATTTAATAGCCAAAACCAGGCCTGCCAAATGACATGGAGTGTTACTTTACTTTTCGACTAATACTGAACAAGGAGCTTTAAATGGGAAAAAGATTAAACAAATTGTCCTTACAGGATAACCAATGAAAGGAGAATCAAAAGCAGCAGCAGCCAACAGCTGAAGGATGACAAGGTACAGAGCAGCTGAGTGATGAGATAAGAGGCAGAAGAATGAGAGAGGATACCAAGGTGAACCCAGACAATGAGAAAGGATGATATAGTTACAACAAAATTGGACAATATAAAAACGTCAAATGTACTCTCTCTTTTTGAGGAAAAATAGTAATCAAGGTAGAGATTAAACAGGGGAAGTTTGCGAGCTGTTTAACAGAAAAGAAAGTGAGAGGAGGCAGGGACAGGGGTGGTCTAATGGAGAAGGCAGGAACAGCGAAATGCAGGTGAGCAGCTATCACTGCCTTCCTGCTCCAAGGCCAGGTGGTTTTGAGATGGAGACGCCTCCATAAGGAGAACTGCCAAAGGCAGGAGTTTAGCACTAACAGCACTAACCTCATGTGACGCAAACACTAACCCCATGTGAACAGAAGGTTTTGTTGTTAGTATCTAAAGTGGGCATTCCAGAAAGACCAAAGGAAGAAAAAGTAGGTAAAATCAGACTCCCTGGCTTCTCTTGCATCTGCAGCTACTGGTCTATTTTCTGTCCTTCTCCACATTCAAAGGCAGGAAACAAGACTGTGTTCAGTCTTGGAATTCCCATCCTCATCTCCATGCCTACTCCCCTTCTGGTCCTGCCTCTCAATGTCCACTGAAATTACTCCTGCCAACCTCTCTCTTCCTTGTCCTAACCAGTTCTCTACACATCACTGTGTAAATGGGCTGTAAAAGAGGTAAAAATGAATTTGTATTTCACCAATACCTTTTTTTTTAATAGACAGAAAAGCTTAAAAGTACATCAGTTATTCATCCGAAAAAAAAGGCTCAGTATGGTAGTATTTATTTTATGAGAATTATGTAAACAATTCCAGGTATACAGATCAGTAAACAATGCGATGGCATTTTATCTTACTCAAGGGTATATATATGAGTGAAAATGAAGCCAGCAATTGTTCTTATAAGGCATGGCTGGAAAGAAACTGAAAAACCTCCAGCAAGAAACAAAGCATCTGCAGCCAACAGGAAGCTTATGTTTCACACTTACCTAAACTTTTGTAGAGATGATTTTTCAGGGAACAGGACTTGAATTGTTCTCATTTTGCCTGGAAAGAAAAGGCTATGATCTTGATGTGAAAAGAAAGCTCATGAGCCATTCAGAATAGTGGCAGCATGAAAGAAACATTATTTTTTTTTAAACAGGAAAAGTGGAAAAGGGAGTTGTATTAAGTGTCCTAGGCATCACCATCAGAGCAATGAGAAAGCCTCCCACCACGCTTCCCACAACCACCACTTCCAGCTGTTAATGCCAACTTATGCCATGCCTGTGCCTGCGGTGCCCAATTACTTCCACGATTTGAAGTACTCGAGGGCTTCTCTCCCACATAACTCACTGCCCTACCCAGGAAGGTTTCAGATACTTGATGGCCTTAATAAATATTTCTTACAGCACCGGGCAGTATCTTTTTTTTTTCAATCTTGAGGCAGGGTAATATAGTTCCAGCTGATCTCACTGTAGCAATGTCCTCTACCGGCCACCCCTGCTGAAAAACCTCTCCTGCACATGCACCTTTGCCCCTCAGGCTGAACTGTGTCTCTCATGGGAAACCACCACCCTCACTATACAGTCCCATTCCAGAGGTGCTCAGGAGAGCACTCTGATGAACTTTAAAACAGCTACAGTTTTGAAAGCTGCACACTGCATAAAGAAATATAGGTTTTTATCAAATCCTTTTGCTCTTGTTACAAGAGATGATGCAAAAGTGGAAAATTAAAAGTCGGTACTGATTCTGAAGTTCTGCCAAGCATACTCTGAAGAACTATTAATTATCTCTGTGACAGAGACTGCACATCCAGGAGAACCACTCCTTCCCATCTGAAGTAACAAGAACCTAAAAAAAGTTGAAAGTCTTCAATCACCTCTAAACTATAACATGGAAATCTTCTGAGGAAACAAAAAAAAGAGAACTCCAAAAGGACAGTCCTGTAATACAGGCAAATGTTTCTTCTGTACCTCCTAAAACGCTATGTTTTTTCCTTACTTAAATAGTATCAAATGACTACATTTTCCTATCAATGCTCATACAGGGGAAACATTTCAAGGATATAAACTCACTGGTGCAGCTTTTCCTGCCTTAAGCAATAGCATGTTTCCTTCATCCTATACTAGGAATCCTATGTTGACCAGCTAATACTCCATGTGATACTTCTGGGTTTGTCTCTATTTGCTGCTAACTTCTGTCTCCTTTGTTTAGGTTCCATATCCTCCATGCTCTACCCCCAATTATTTCCTTACATAACTCAGTCTGTAAGAGCACTTGACATACCCAAGGTAAAACAACCACAGACATGTGCTTTCAGAAATACAGGCGTTCCTAAGCAGAGAGGGGGGATCTACAGATTCTCCTGATTTTTTTACTCCTATGGCCATTTTAAGTGTCTCTAATTTAATATATTTTAGGTTTGTAACATACCTATGACATCTTGTAAGCTGGTATATTTCGAGTATGTCAGCTAAAGAGCTTCGTCTCCTGAATCTCATTAATGGGAAATTTTTTTCTACATTCTTTTACTACAGTTCTAGTTCTGGTTGAAACTGCTGCCATTAACTGAATTAATCCAAAGCACTAACAGGCCATCTTTTCTTATTTAACTTTTAAATTACTATTTTTTTGATTATCATTCTTTCAAATTGCCAGTTTATTCCAATGTTGTTTTTCAAAATGCAGCACATTACCAATAAAAAGAAAACAAAAAAAACAAAACAAAAAACCCCCACAAAACAAACAGCACATTGCTTTCATTTATCTCCAAATTTGTAAAGTTCTGTAATTAAGAATAAAATTCAAATGGAGTCAGTAAGACCAATTTTTTTTAAAAACTGAAAGTAAAGACCATTCTCCTACCAGTGACACTAGAATTTGAGCCACCACAAGCAATGTGACACCCTGCAAAATACCACAAAGTACACAGTATGCCAAAATCAGATCAATCCATCTGCACAGATAGAGCAAGTAGCCATCACACTTTGCACAGACAACATAGAGTGAAATATCTCTTTGCTTCTTGGAAGGTAGTTTATCCTTCCCCAAATGTGCACTAATATATTTGACACTTGCATTCCAGCTAACAAACCACCTGGGCAGATATGAAATGGAATATTTATGAGTAGTGGGATGGCTCACACATATTTTGCAACTCATGAGAACTTAGAGAAGAACAGTGGCAATGCTGAACTCTGATCCTAAATTTCTGCATGTTACCAAAAGTCCCTCTGCTGACATGCAGTGTATGATTCCCAAGGAAATATACATGAAAAAGTACATTTAGTTTGGCTTTAAAAATATTCGAAAATAAATTTCCATCTCTCATCATCCCATTAACTTCTACAAATTACTAAAATCTTTGCGCTAGAATTGAATGGCAAAATCCTTTTGCCATTAGAGTACTGACCTTGTATTTCAAAAACATTCAGCTGCTGTCACTTGGAATGAAAGACAATTGGCATATCAGCATGACCCTGCATAATAAAAAGGACTAGCTGAAATTAAGCCCAGTTCCATGTGGTGGGTTGACCCTGGCTGGGTGCCAGGTGCCCACCAAACTGCTCCAACACTCCCCTCCTTAGCTGGGCCCTGGAGAGAAAATATAAGGAGATAAGGGCAGGGAGAGATCACTCATCAATTATCATCACAGGCAAAACAGGCTTGACTTGGAGAAATTAGTTTCATTTATAACCAAGTAAATCAGAGTAGGATAATGAGAAAAAAAAAAAATCATAAAACCATTAACTATTCCCTTCTTTCCAGGCTCAACTTTACCTCCCTTTCTCTATCTCCTCCTCCTACCTATAGCACAGAGGGATAGCGATGGGTGTTCTGGTCAGTTCATTACACATTGTCTCTGACACACCTTCCTCCTCAGGGGGAGGACTCCTTACACTCTTCCCCTGCTCCAGAGTGGGGTCCCTCCCACAGGAGAGTGTCCTCCATGAACTTGTCCAGTGTGGAGCCTTCTCTCAGGCTGCAAGTCTTCACAAACTGCTCCAGTGAGGGTCCCTTCCACGGGGTGCAATACTTCAGGAACAGGCTGCTCCAGTGTGGGTCCTCCCATGAGGTCACAAGTCCAGCCAGCAAAACTGCTGCAGTGTTGGCTCCTCTCTCCATGGAGTCAGAGGTCCTGCCAGGAGCCTGCTCCAGTGCAAGCTTCCCACGGGCCTGCTTCAGGTATCCATCTGCTCTGCCATGGGTTCTTCCACTGGTGTGGATCTCTGCTCTGCTCCGCAGACCTCCATGGGCTGCAGGGGAATCTTTGTTCTGGCACCTGGAGCACCTCCTCCCACTCCTTCATCTGACCTTCGTGTTTCTCTCACATGTTCTCACTCCTCTCTCCAGACGAAGTTGTTGTGTATCCTTTCCTGCATCTCCATTTTCTTAACTCTGTTATCCAGAGGCACTACTTTGCTGATGGCTTTGGCCAGGGGCGGGTCCATCTTGGACCCCACGGGCATCAGCTTTATAGGACATGGAGGAAGCTTCTGGCAACATTTTATAAAATCCACTCCTGTGGATCCAATCCCCTGCTACCAAATACACAGAAACCAAATTAACCCACTGCTGTACATCAAGTAATTGTGTATCTGCAACAACATGCACAGCAAAGCATTTAAATTGGGTTGGCACACATTTCAAGACCTTTCCCGCATAATGCAGACAAGCAATTATTCTTGTTGCTTTCCTTCTTCTTAATGTTAAGCCATAATTAATTACCTTACAAATAAAAAGTGGAAATACTTCTACCTGTAGGCAGAAACTGAGACTGAAGTGACCAGTACAAAGCTGGGAAGGGAAGTAGAATTAACCAGATGAAGAACGGTGTTTATATAATTGAAACACATTATCCGGCAGCAGCATTTAATTTAGTTCCAGAGGAAGGGAAGGAGAAATAATATTTAATTTGTACCTTCTTTATTAAGCAAAACAAGGCCAGGTAATTCAAACCAACCCAGTAAAATCAGATGAAGAAAACAACACTTGGATTAACATTTAGATGTATATACTTCATGTATTTGACTGTGACAGGCGAGTTTATCCAAGCTTCACACAAGAGGAAAGCCTATGGACACTGACATGGATGACAGCACTGATGACCTGAGACTATGATAGTTGTCAGCTGTCATGGTGACATCCCAGTGTCTGTTTTACTCTGGATTTTTACATACAGAGAAACTTGAAGAGAATTGTTTAATTACAGAGATTATGACAGTCAACAGCAACTAGCAGCTAACTGCTTTTAATTGTCAATTTATTTGGTTTCAGAAAAAAGAAAAATGAAAATTTTCCAAAGTTTAGGTTTGTAGACCTCATTAAGATGATGGAAAACAGCAGCTTTAATAGACAGCCTGAACAAAATCAGGTAAAAATGATACCTGAACAATGACCATGATATTTGTGCAACCTTAAATATAAACTGCAGATGTTGTATTTTAGCAGAAACAGTGCAATCAACTTTCTGCAATTCAAACTATAAGGAAAGTCTTTGCAGCACCCAATACATTCCAAAGCCACGTGCCAGAACAGAACCTATTTAACTAACTGGAAAAAAACCAGGAGTTTTAGAGAAGAATTACAATTCACAGTAGGTTATTATTTTATTATAACCTTGTTTTAGCTAATGGCTTTTGCTATGGAGAGTTTTCCACACACAACACTGCAGTTGCTGACCCAGCCATGAACTAACTAACTAATAAGTGAGACTATGTTCTGTCTCACTCTGGACAGCCCTGGAGAAAGCACTCGGGGTTGTGCACTTCAGTAAAGCTTTAAGGTGAGCACTACAGAAAGCAGTCCTTAAATATCTACCTCCACTAAGCTTTATAAAAAATGGAATCTGGTCAGAGAACAGCATTCCTAAATATGACTTGAGAAAAATTTACATCCACTTCACATTATCAGTTCACGGCAAATAAAAAACATATCTAGTAGAAAAGGCAAAAAAAACCCCAAACCTTGCACTGCACTGAACCAGAAATATCCATGCAACCATTTTTTTCATATTATGACAGTATTTTAAATTCTGATAGAAATATATAGGACAGGACCCCGTCCGTAAAGCTTACCTTTTATATACACAATATTTTCCCTAGGAAACAGAAAGACAGATGAACTTATTTATTAAGGAACTGTCTGCCGTGAAGTTTCCCATATTTTGCCCAGTTCAGTGTTTTACCTACAGCACTACCTTCTGAAAGCAGACACTTTTTATAGGAAATATCTCTTACTCTTGTAAAGCATGAGGAAAACTGGAAACAAAACAAGACCAGGATTCATAGTGCTATTTTTCATTAAAGGCAGGAAGCCATTTTCACCTTGCCATGGACTGACTTCTCATCAATGCTACACAGAACGTGCACAAATACCGCTTGAAGCAGTAAACTGAATTAATCAATAGCTTAGTAAAAGTACTTTTTGTGTTCCTAGAATGAACAGCAAGATGTGTCAAAGAACAGGTAAGACCTCTTAAGCTTTCACCTATCTCAGAATCAACTCAAGCCCTCCCATAGACTGAGGAATATTAATAATAAGCCTTGTCTCATAAACAAGGCAGCCAATGCAAACATGCTACTTTGATACATAATTTTCTAAGTATTCCAAAAGTTATTATAAACAATTTTTATGTGGCTAACAGCATCAAGAGGGCTTGGCTCATCCCTTCCTTGTAAACTTATTCTACATTCAAAAATCCTGCAAAAGCACTAGGACCTACAAAAAGATATAGAGGAGGACATTTTTGTTGGAAAAAAGCCTGTAAAATGGGGAAGATAAAGAAAATAAAGGCAGATGGGAGTCAGGAATTTATTTTTTTTTTAAATCAATGCAGAGGCCAATAATTTTCTTTTGCAAGGCTTCCTTTTTCACCGCCTGTTACAATTTTTACTGCAGCTTCAAACGTGATGGTAGTGCAAGACCACTGTAGAGAAAATAATCTAGTTCCTCAACATAGCTGTTGGTATAGAACTTTCTCCTAGTGACCCCAGTTCATATAATCTAAGAATCTTTAAAATCTTGAAACCAATCATACTCAAGGCTTAGCTTTAATCTTGGCCCGGTCTGAACTTCTGACTTCAAAATCCAAACTAAACTGTTTTAGCCTTCATTAGTCCAATGTCCAATTTCTTAAGAACTTGCCACCTCGGAGACAAATCCTCTGCACACAGAAAGATCACAGAGGTGAAGGTCTTTGGCTTGGATTACTGTGCTATCTCAAAGAGAAATCCACATTAAAGGCCTTCTTCCAAGTCTCTTATTCCCTTGTTACCTGCTCACTTCCACTTTAAGCTTGTCAGCAACTCCGCACAGAACCCTTCCTGTTCTGCCTCTCCCTCAAGTGTTCCTTCTTTGATCTGTTATTACACGTGTCCTGCCCTGTGAGTGTTACTCACATAACCTCCTCAGACAATGGTTTCCAGAAATTTGAGGAAGTTTTAAGGCAAGATTCCTTTAAGAATTAACCCTTTTGAGTTCCATATCCTATTTGTATGTCTCTAATTAATGCTGCTGCACATTGAAATTTGTGTTTAAATAAAGTATCATTGTACACATACTATTTCTTTCAAATGCTACAAAACTTGCTGTATGCAACTTTCTAAAGCATTTGATATATTTTTATAGTCTTCCAAAAAATACTAATTACTAATACAATCTTCCCTCCTCCACATCTTTGCCTCCTACAAGAAGCCTGAATAGCTGAAACATCCATTTTAATTGGAACTTCCACTAGTAATTACTCTCTAATAGCACCTTTCAAAATCAATTAAAAATGCTTAGCTCCCAGAAAGAAATCTTAAAAAAAAATTCTAAAAACTCTACTAGTCAGCCACAGCTTATGGATTCCTGAAAGATACTGTTATTTCTGTTGGCCTCAAATTATATTTTTTCTAGGATAGTCAACAATGACCAATAATACAAATGGGTAACACATGACAAGGTAAAAATAAAAAGGTACATTAGCAGACCCCACAACTTTCATACATTTGAACAACCAATAGTCTACCAGGACTTTGGATGGATTTGGAGACATCAAAGCCCTAAAACACATTAGTGTCCTAAAATGGATACACAGGAGTAGTTTATGATCAACTACTGCAATCCACTGAGTAACTTGGGGTGCAGCCATACTCATCACTTTCACAGCTGCAACTGCAGCAGTTCTAAAGTATAAAAGACAATCTTAAATGCCAGAAATAATACCTAGAAAAAAATAATCCAAAACAATGACAAAAATGTGACAAGTTGTTGGGATTTTTTTGAAACAGAGAATAAAACTCAGTGAATTTAGACATAAAAGACACTGGAGTAATGACTACTGTGTAACTTACGTGACATAACTAACCCCAAATCCTCACCCTTGGGGCTGAGTTACGTTTGGTGGCTATTTTTTAAACTAGTCCATGAAATATGAGGTCTGTAAGACTTTCACAAATTGCGATCCCACTTAGCATCTTCTCTAAACACTATATACATACATGACTTATACTTTTTTTGCCAAGGAAAGACTCTGAATTTTAGCTTGAAAAGCAGGCAGAAAGTTGCAGCAGGGCTAATCTGCAGTTGTGTTTACTGTAGCTTTCAAGAATATTAAGTGCAAAGAATTAACACAGTCCTGCTTCAAAGCACTTTTAATTATAATTATTCTGTAGCAATACTGCCTTTATTTCTATTCAGTCCAAAGCACTGCCACTTGTGTTGTTGAAAAACAGCTATATGTTCAACTTGGGTGCCATTCCCAGTCCCATACATCTCCAAAAGTCCTGTCAAGAAAACAGAATTTCTGTCTTTGTCTAAACCCAAAACACCAGTCCCTTCAAACCCTATACATTTTCAAAGAAAAGTAGCAATTTGTTCTGGTTATGAGAGTTTGAAGGAAAACTGCCTCTTACTCTGTGGAAACCTAAACGGCACAGATATTTAGATGCCCCCACCAAAGCTACAGTCTGGTTTTCCAAAAGACAGCACTGAATCACAGCAACATGTTAATAAATCAGTGGTAGCAGGTACTTGGCATATAAGTCTGGAGGAATGCACTTTGCACCTTTGCCCCATATGCCCTCCTTTAAGAAACTGCTCAACAGTTATCTTTCCAAGACTCAAAAAAATCTAGACCTTGTAATTTGACACAGTTTCTAAGATTTAAGAGCAGACTCACCCAGAAAGAAAAACCACTATTATGTGTATATGGAAAATAATTTCAGCAAAATCTTGACCTATCAAAGACCTTCCCCACCCAGCAGTGGTGGGAAGTTCAACAAAACAATACAAGGGTGATGTAGAAATACCCCTCCAACAAATGTGGGTGGAAGAGCTGGATCATATAATTACACCGCAAAATCAACTTGCAAATAAGCATTTTTTAATGGGAGAATAAAACCAAAAAAATCCAAAACTAGAATAATAAATCAGCAAATGCTTGCTTTGTAATCAATAGTTGCATTTTTGTTTCTGAGTGGATCTTTTCAACTGAGTCTAGCTAAAATTCATCCACTGAGTGGTCCAGACTGGTTTTTTTTCTTTTCTGTTTTTTAAGCTTACAAAAAACCCACAAGTTTTAAGACATAGCTTGAAAGATAAATAATCAATTCTTCATAATGTTGGGCATTAGGCTTGCTTTCCTTTTGTTCCTTTTTACATATAGAATTTTTTCCCATAAGTTGCTAGGAAACACTAACGACTGGGTACTTGAGCAAAAGAAGTGGCCAAGCTCAGGGGAGAAAGGCATCTGTTTGCAGTTCTCTTGTCTGGGAGTTTCTCTCGGAGGGATGGAGATATCTCGAGAATTGGGCTGGTAAAAGGCGGGGCTGGAGCAGCTGCTCTCTCTCTCTCTCGCTCTGAGTTTTCCGCGGAGGTTGTTCGGAGGTGCAGCTTTGGCAGGAGGAGTTCGTTGCTGCCACTGGACCCCTGCCCAGAGCTGCTTCTTCTGCTGTGGGGTGAGCCTCTGCTTGTGAGAGGAGCCACTGAACTGGGACCTTATCAACACCTACCTCACTAAAGGGGGGACCCACTGCCATCTGCTCGGGTGCCCGGGATCCTGAGCTCGCCTCTCCCTGCCCTGCTGGGAGCCGGGCTGCCCCTGCCCCGCCCCCGCCGCTCCTTCGGCACTGCTCTGGGTTTCACTGCACCGCAGCCCCGCACCCCCTGCCTGCCCAGACGTCCTGCCATCCCAGCTTGCTGTTTCCGAGAGTCCTGCTGGGGCACCGGGACCGACTGCCCCAGGGGGTTTGTGAAGCAAAGCCTCTCTCTCTCTCCCATCCCTCCCCGTCCCGGCCGAGCCACCATTGCCACGCACTCCTGGAGCTCGCGCCACAGCGCCCCCTGCAGCCACGGGGGAATCATCGCACCTGCCCTGCCCACCCAGCGCCACCAGCGCCCCCTGCCGGCTGTGACCATCACTGCACCCAAGGGGACAGTGCCTGCAGGCCCAGAGGGCTGGGACCGGGTTCCTGCTTCTGTTTTGTTGTTAATGCCATAGGAGTTGTTGTTTGTTTGTTTTATTATAAACACTAGTAAAGAACTGTTATTCCTATTCTCCCATATCTTTGCCTGAGAGCCCCTTAATTTCAAAACTGCAATAATTCGGAGGGAAGGGGTTTACATTTTCCATTGCAAGGGAGGCTCCTGCCTTCCTTAACAGACACCTGTCCTTCAAACCAAGACACATAACTACACTGGAAACAAGTCACCATATGGTTTCCTTACTGCACAGGCAAGGGTAGTTTAAAGAGTGTCAGAAGTCCTCAATAGCTGCTTGTAATTACAATAAATGCTTGATCTGCATTTCATGACAGACTGCTCTTGGAGATTGTCCCTAAACACTGACAATTTTCAGCTTCAGTGCTATAATTCTGTTCCTTCTGTGGCCTAGAGAAGAGCACGGGCAGCAGCTGTTGCAATGTTTGGTGATATTAGGGCTTCCTAGTAGATGCAGTAAAATGTGCAAGCAAAAGTGTCTACAATAGACTAGGAAAAAGAAAAGTTTTTGTTTTCAGAGAAGGCTTCAGCAAAGAGAAGCAGAGGCTCCTGTCACTTGAATGACTCTTCAAATAAGAAAAATAGTATAAACGTGCCACTGAAACTGTTCCATGGCAGAAGTTTTTGAAGAAGCTGTTCTGGTATGGATGTTGTTATAATGAACAATATGACCAGCTACGATGTTAACATGCCAAAACAGAACAGTAGCACGGTTTGAATTCACTTTATAAAATCCTAGTTGTTAATTTTCACTTGTATTGGATTAGTTAAAGCTCAAGCCTAAAGCTGCTTTAAACTTCCAGAACAGCTCCCCTTCACCTGACAGAAAACTGTTGCTGACTGTTGCCCTGTAACCATAATCATAACCAAACTTCAGGGCACAGCACAGCCACAGGCACACAGCTGTGTTGTGCTTACTGTGCCTCTCCCAGATCGTGGGAGGGCTCAGTTAAGTCCTGAGCTTTAACAACCAAAAGAATACAAAGAATGTATTTTCAGTTAGCAAACATGGCAGGCACAACTCTGAGTACATCTGCTATGGACGACTCCTGAAGCAGTGCCTTCCTCTGCAATCTCACCAAGTCTAATGGTGAGTGTCCTACTCCTCTGCCTTCCCAACAGCTCCAAATTGGGCTTTGTTGATCCACTTCCTTACCACCACTTACTTAATGCTTGACAAAACACCTTGCTGCATTTTACTTTCAGGAAAATTCATGGTATCAGTGCGCAATCCCTAACCAAGGGAGCCCAGTTACCTTAATTGATTTGGACTAAAGGACTAAAAATAGAGATGCAAAACAGATAGCAAAATACTCACCTGGTAATATGAGTTTTGCAACCCAACAACTTTGCAACAGAATGATTCTTTTTTCATCACAGAGGGTCTCTCATTAAGTAACCAAAATCCAGTTCTGTCACGCATGCAAAAATTAATTCCTACTGTAAAAAGTGGATTTTAACTGAATGTTTTGTGCTGTTGTGTAAAACATTCTGAAAAAAACCTCAAATTTTTTCTCATTGGGAAATGAGGATTTAGTTTAATTAAAATATTTTGTAAGAACATAGGCATTTCATCAATATTTTAAACAAAAACAGTGGCAATGTTTTTGAAGTGTTTCATCCACAAATGAGATTGGTATTTTGTCCCATTTAAGCACAAAGCTCTGACATATCAGAATCTACCACAGAAGGAAAATTTCCCATGGACAGTTACAGGCTTGAAGCTTGGTCTGCAAGCAGATGCCATGATCCATTTCAAAGGCAACTTTTATTTACAGCAGAAAAATTCTCCACAAATATGAACTGAAAAATCTTGGAAAAAATCACCACAAAGATAATAATTTAATGTAAACTCTCCACTTCTTCAACAGTAATTTTATTTTCCTTGAAATTAAAAATGTCCACAACCCATTTGCAGCAAAACTAAAATTTCTTGCAAGAAAATCCACAAAAGCACATATTTTTTTAAAAGTATTCACTCTTCGGTTTTGTATATACATAAACAGGATTAGTCAGTGAAGCCATGGAACCACCCTGAACTGCCAGGTTATATAAGATGAGGGGTTGAACACAGGCAAGAACTTACACAGCCATGCAATCTTCACAGCAAAGCATGTGAAGAATTTCATGATAATTAAATTCTCTTGAAGTTTATAACTTTCAAAATATTTCAAATATCAATGTCTATCTTTAGGAAGTCTTTATTCTATATTCCTGTACAAGTTTTTACTTGAATCTATCACAGTATTCAGTAGCATTAGAACAGAAGTGAGGCATGAAGTTCCTTTACCCTTCTCCATTTTGAGACTCCATGTGCTCTTAATATTCTGAGCGCTACCTCTTCAATCATGCAAAATTTTGGGATTTCTTTTAGGACCTAATCATAATCTATGTACAATTCTTCCAAGATTAAGAATTAATTTACCCTTTACCCAGCAAGGAACACATCTGTATTTCCTAATATTTCTGAACCTTGTGAAATACACTTGTGTAACAAACTGATACAAGAAGATTTTAAAAATGTCTTTCTATGTACACATGTGACAGAAGCAAAGGTAACACAGTCCAATCGTTGCTGATCTACAGTTTTGTTTAGCCATATCTCTACTTAACAGGGAAATGTTTTCCTTAAGGAACTTTATTTAGTAACTGCTTTTCTCAAATACATATTTGCCACAATGCAACACATATCAGAACCATCTCTGAGATTCTGTACTCCTGACTACTGGTCACGATGCGCAGTAAATGAATAGTCTCCAATTGAACATCCCTTTTGGCTTGAGCAAACGTTGTCAACAGTATTGTGGAGCAATACCCAGAGCTGGGGAGCAGCAAATAGCTTAGTGGGAGAAAGAGTTGGAGGCTTTCCCTCCTCTTCCATGCTTAGTGTGCTGCTGACCAGTAGGAATTCCTATGTAGCTGACAGAGACCTAATCAAGCCAAATTATTGCAAGTTGGAGCTGGATAAATTCAGATCGAAATGTGCACCATATTTCTCAACAAAGGAAAATATTAAGCTGCTTGTAGCAATTACCACAAGTTATGGCAGATTTTTCAATCACTGGAAACTTTCTAAATATCAGTTTTTATGCTACAGTGGGTGCTATTCAAGTATAGCTGCAACACTGGGAGCCAAAATGAGAACAGTAAATCCCTTTGTTCTGCTTTACATAGCAGACTGGGATAGGTGACCACAACAGATCGTTCTGGTCTTTTCATCTCTGCATCCACGGATAACCTTCCCTCATTTTTTCTTAAACAGATAATCATTGTGCTCTGTTACAGAGGAAGTCCCTCTATTGTTTCAAAAGACACTGAAAATAGTACTGATTTTGTACTTCCTTGCAGTTTTGAACTAAAGCCATTACAGTAACTGGTCACCAGCTCAACAGCTTTAGGATGCTTATTTGCTTTATTCTATTCCCTCAAGAAAGCAGCTCTAGTTAGCGCAGAATACGACCTACTTGACAGAAATATAGGTCCAGCAAAAGCACCATCAGCAAGTACTGCACCTTTCACAGTGCTATGTGCTGTGCTCAAAATGTGCTGCTCGATTATCCAGTCTTCTCTTTCCAACAGAAAAACAATACCAGAACAGAAAACCTCACCACAACAGTGCCTTAACAACAATAGTCATGGTCTCTTCATTATTCATTTGCTAGCCTCCGAGTGAACAGATCTAATCAGAAGTACGTTGTTTCCATCGGTAAATACCATGTCTCACTTTGATACTCATCCTGATCACTCTGCTTTGGTCAGTCTCTGCATTAACCGGACACACTGCTGGCTCACAGCAAATCCTGAATTCTCTGCCTCTGCAGATGTTAGAAAGGATAGAAGTTAGTGCTTTATGTTTTGCCTCTATATTATGGATATTGTTGGGAAATATCTTCCCGTAGCTTTAAGCACATCTGTATGCTGACATGAGCAGTTGCCTTGGAAACTAAACTGCTCAAAATGTAGTAAGCATAGAAGACGTGTCAGCCAACAGCTTCAAAATTGTTCTCATCATTAAACTACACCACTCGTCAATCTCTGCAATATTACAGGAGCTGCTGCTAAGTAGTTCTATCAATTTGTCTTTGCAAAACAAGCAAATTCCTTCCAGTAAGGTAGCTGGTACCATCTGTGCCTTTACAGAGTTTCAGGGTGTGGTATTTTGGGAAGAGGGAGTTAGATTTAGAAGAGAAACAGCTCAGCCCTGGTGATAGCTAATCATTCAGCACTCTGATATCTGTAAGAGAGGAAAACCACGCAGTAATGGCTTGTACACTTCTCATTCATACAAGATGGAGCCACAGTCTTCAATTAAGCATTTCAATGTTGCTGACTGCAGTTCAAGATGTACACGTGTAAGTAACCGAGTAACAGCTGCTGAAGGAAACAACTTCTGGATTTGTGCGTACAGAATAAAAAAAATTTTAAAAGGACTACTTTTCGGAATCATGGTCTTGCTCCTTCAACTATAGAAACTGTACAATATTCACTAATAAAAAATTAGAGTTCAGATGACTGTTCAAAACATACCACACTGGCAAACAAGTCATATTTGTAATACCATTGTGGTTTATTTCAACACGGGAACAATGTCATGCATACAGACACTGAAACACAAAACTAACTTATGTAAAGTCATTCCTCTGACTGATGTAAAATCCTTGTAATATTATATATTTTCAATTATCTGCAATACATCAAACATGCCCTAAGTTTTGAATAAGGGATGCAAAATCCCATGTTAGCATGCAAGAGAAGAATTTTCAAAAGCTTTCAAGGTCATCTTTGCTAAAAGGCATCTTTTTCATGAAAATAAAATAAAACGTTGCCTTCTTTGAAATGTCTCTCTGTGTAAGGAGATTTTGCATTAAATTCAGGAGCAGAGTCACTTGTGCCCTTCTTTCAAACACATCCCATGGACCCATAGGCAGGGCAAGGAGGAAAACAGAGAAGCAAATTTGACCTTCTGAGAAATTAACCCATATACCAGGATACCAGCAGGAGCAGGTGGATGCCACGAGGGTTCATGGAAATATGTATCCATATTATTTTGCTTACTGCTGCTGGAGATTCTTTGTGTAAATCTATAGTTTAAATGTCATGCTTCTAATAAGAACTGACTTATCAATGTGCCTCTCAAAGACAATTTCTTCTGCCTTCATGTCTAAGTACCACTTTGCACCCCCACAGTTTTGGGGGAATCTAGGACAAGCCTAACGGTAAGACTTGCTTAGTTGTTATCAGTCACTGATTAACAGTTCAAAACAGCAACTTCCTTCCAAATCAACATTGTTTATTCTCCCTCAAATCACTCAAAAAGCAGAGGAAAAAATGTTAAGTACATAATGCTTGGAGCTTGACTCCAGCTCATTGCCTTTCTTAGGGCTTAGATGACCCTGGATATCCCAGACATGCAGCAGAGCCTCCTTGCCCTAATCCACAGTACCGCTCTTTGAAAGCAGCTCTCATTCCTCCCCTTTTACTACACGCTCTACCCTAGAAATGTTCTCTTGAAATAATGTAGTTTAATTCTCTAATTATTTCCTACTATGTTCCAAATAATCCTCTTATCTCCCTATAATCAGACAAAATAATATGTGTCATTGTCACAATTAATAATTCTCCAGCACATTTTTTTCTCTTTTGTTTTTAATACTTTCAGATCTCTAAAGTCAATCTGTGACAAGATTCTGATCTGTGATGAAGATCCAGAATGATGAGTCAAGCATGTACATATGCTTGAGAGATAGCTGGATCATGGTAACTGATTCAGTATGAGTTTCCTTCTATCTTTCCCGGCCTCCAGCACAGCTGCAAACTTTACCTCAAGGGATGCAGCAGCATCAGTGCGAATTTACCTCCAGACCGTTCAGCCCAGAACTCTCCATGCAATTATTCACATTGAGCTGACAAGCTGTAAGAAGTTATTTCCTCGTACCCTTGTATTAGCCTCCAAATGGTCTTTTGTCACAGACAAGGCAGCAGCAAGAGATACGTTTGGGGAAGCCACAATCTGCCATCTTGACTGCATGTACAGTATGAGTGAAACCTTATCAGAAAGGTGCCAGTGTCGGGGAGGTTGCTGTAGGATGGCATCCTAGCAGGTAACTGCATTGCTTCATGCAGGTGATACAGATTAATTATCCAAGCAGTTTGACACAAGCTATACCATCTCCAAGACTTTCCCTCTACAAAGAAATGGAGATAGTACAATCAGGTGGTAGTCTGCAGACTCAGTGGGCTCTGAAAGTTCTTGTTGATGTCGAAAACTATTTTGTAGACAACTAAGGCATGAGCTTGGTTTGATCATCATTATGGAATATCTCTCTGTACCACCAAGAAGACAGAGAAAGCACTGGTAAACTGCTCAGGGTCTTTGAGCCTTTGCACCAGTTTTGCAGCTTGTTGTAATGTTGAGAGGAAACTCATCTCTATCTACAATAGCAAGACTAAGATTTCTGGATGAAGCTACAGAATGTGACTTAAAAAGTGACTTAGGAGTATACAGAGAGCCAGCACTGCATTTGTACCTCTGCCTACAGAGATGTCTTCTCTCCCTCCCCAGCTCTCCTACTACGTCTAAACAAAACAAAAAGCCTGCCACCAAAAAGATGGGCATAGGACTCACACCACTCACTGTTAGAGGACCAACATTCCACTTTAAGCATTCAGTTGCTACAGAGCTTGCATAAAAACACAACCACAGATTCTACGATTTGCTTAATGTTTTCTCTACTTATATAGCCCTAGAGGAGAGGGTGGGACAGAGTATTTTGGGGGTTGATGGGGAGGGGGCCAGTCAGGTTGTTCCTGCAGAATGAAAAAATTAGAAGTTAAAAGACTACCCGGTGACTTTAAAAATAAATATATTGCACTAGTCAAAAAAGGTTTCAGGTTGTTGTCTGAAGACAGACCATAGTTAATGGAGGACAGCAGACTTGAAAGGGTAATTCATTGCATCAGTCGTATCAGATTATTTTAAGAAGAACAGAAATGCCCTGTGGAAATATCTACTTATCTCTAAACAATTAGCTTAGACACTGAATTTCAGACAGTTAGTGCTAGATGAAAGGAATCACCCCTTCCTTTATTCTCTTCTACCTCTGTACTTCCCTTTGCTTGCTGGAACATAAGGGAAATAAGTCCCTGACTGTAATTCATGTTGAACTGATACTGTTGTACACTATCCAGCATCTCAAGTTTCTTATTTATCAACCCCTGGGAGTCTCTAGCCTATAGGGAAAGGGTAGGATACAGATATAGTTGGTTTTCATAAAACAATAATCTCAAAGCATAAAATCCCAGAAACTGAGTTTTTCATATGTTCATAGAATATTAACTTACAGGTGTTCTCCTGTAACTCTAAACATCACAAAGAAAAGAAAAAAAACCCATACTAGAGACTTCAGATGGAAGTCCCTCTCCAAAGACCGTCAATCATTGAAGCAGACCTTTTCAAATGAGGCACAACAGGTAGCTGAGACAAACAAAACTTCAATCTATCTTGCTGTTTTCCATACAAAAATGCTTAATTTCAGCAAACGCATAGAAAATGTATATACCTACATCCAAGCCTGGCTATCTAATAAATTCTTTGCTGAATTTTTACTATTCAATCAAAATACACATATGTATCTACCAGTAAACAGAGATTAAAAGCCATACATCAGTTTTGAAATTCTGTGGCCCTAGCTTCTCTTCCTTCTGGATTTTGATCAAAGTATCTTAAAATGTCTAACCACTCTCCTTACAGCCACATCTAGATTTTGCATATATTAAAAAATCACATATAGGTGACAGCTCTTCAGTTCAGGAGGAAACAATGTCATTAAGCAAGTTCTGATAGGTTCTACTTCTTTCTTTTATCCACAACGAAACCTTTTCTTACTTTTTCACTAAATGTCGCAGGGAATTTGCATTCTTGTCTAAGTATGAGCCCACCAAAGCACAGTACTAACAATGTCATCCAATTTCTCAGTGAAAAGCCAACAATGTTTTAAATAATAAAGGCTTTTCACAGCCTGCATGGCAAACTGACTAATGGACCTGGGCTTTGGAAAAAGAAATGCTTCCAATGACACAGAAAGGAAGGTTACAGGATTGAAGATGCCTTTTAAAATACACTCACTTGGTGAGAAATTCAGGACAGGGAAAATAGCTTGTCAGACTACTTAAGTTTAGAAATAGAAATACATGGGAAAATCTCATCAGCCTCACATGTATCTGCACAGGCAACAGCAAGAGAGTTTGTCTGGGGAGACTGCAGGTCATGCAACCTATGTTTAAAGCAGAGTGTGTACGTACAATATACTGATTATAACAAATACTGTGCAAGTTATGATACAGTTGTAGCTGCTCCTCCAGCTAGAATAACAACTGTGTGGTGAATATTTCAGCTTTGCAACGCTGCTGACAGCAGAAAAAAAAAACATTCTAAGCTGGTACTAGATACCCTGTGTGCAAAATTACCAGCCTCAGAAATTATGATAACAGTACCTAAGTTTTATCAAGTATTTCATAGAATCATAGACTCCTGAAAATTGGAAAAAACCTTTAAGATCATCAAGACCATCAAGCTAGCAGCACCAACACCACTATTTACTTTAGTGCTCAAAGTTATGGACAGGTAAAAAGCAGAATGATCCAGAAGAAGAGCTGTAAAATTAGACATAACACCAAGAGTCTTACTTGATGCCACCCCAGAGCAGGTTCAGCCTGAGCAGGCAGCACACTTACACCTGGAAACATTGCACATCATTGCTCAAGGCTCAGCCAGCTGATAGCTGGCTGACAATCAGCAATGAGCCCCATCCTGTTCGTGTTGATCTTTTCAAATGACCTGTTATTCCAAGAATTGTTGTTTCCATGGCAAGGTCTTGGATGGAAGTGTGTCTTTGCAGAATATCCCAGCACTACATTTCCAGGAAACATCTTCAGCATTCACGCAAATGCTCAGCAATGAGCGGTGTGGTGGTCTCTTATAGCTGCTGTCACGTCAGGTCCTGGTGGATCTAGTTCCTTAATGATACAAGAAGCTCCCGATCAAACACATGATTCAAGCTCTTGCCAGTGAAAGCCTCCAACTAACTGATCAACTGCCTTCACCACTTCTGACTCTCTACAGCAGAAAATTGAAGATGCGAAGCAGGCGTAGCTCTTTCGTCCTCTATAGGGAAGAGGAACTTCTGGGCTACAGAAGGTGGGAAAGGGAAATATATAGCATAAGTACTGAGCAGCAGTGAACTGAGGCTGTGTAAGCTGAACTGTGGCTGGAAAGATGCCCAGTGGAGATGGATCTGGTCAACAGCAGCTGAACATGAGCCAGCTGTTGCCCAGGTGGCCAAGAAGGCCAATGGCATCCTGGCCTGGATCAGCAATAGTTTGGCTAGTAGGACCAGGGCAGTGATTGGCATAAAGTGCATAAGCACTTCACGGACAACTTACAGAAATACCATCTTCACAGTTTTCTCAAGACCTGTGCTGGGCTTCCAATATCTCCGAACAAGCCAAGCTTGACTTCACTGCATTTTTAGAAAGCTCTTAGTAGGCAGATAAAAATTATGAAAAGAGAAGTAACCTCAGGTGTACTCAAGGAAAGCAAAACCTTGGACAAGACTAATGAGGCATTTATATTCCAGAGGGGAAAGACTCTATGATGTCTGTACATTAGTACAACAGATCCCTCAGTAATAGGGTCTGAAATGACTAAATGCACTCAGTGGAATATCCGAGCAATTAGCAGGAAACATAAAGAACTGGGGGAAGAGAAGGATGTACCTTAAATACCAGCTCTGCCAATCATAAATGCTTCACCCCAAGCATTTATCCACAAGCCAAAGCCTATCCATAAGGGAAAAGAAACAAAAGAGTTCTTATTTTTAATCATTACAGGTAGCAGACAAGCAATACTCTAATGGTTAAAGGAAATATTTTGCTTTTCGCTGGAAAGTGCTCTAACCATCAGGTCAAACTGTTCTGGACAACAGCACTTAACTCCATAATGAAGCTGTTTCACTTTGAAAAGTACACCAAGACCCTTATTAGTTTAGAAGGCCACCTAATATGAAGGACCATAGTTTTCTAGTCCAGATATTAGCATGCTCAAGAGCAAAGAAAACCTAAATGTCAGTTACTACAGCCATGTAGCCTTCTGTTGTTAGCTTACAGCTTGGTAAGATTGTGGCATTCTGGTCATGCAGAGAAAGGCAAACCACCTATTCTGGGTGACAACTAGGTTGAAGAACTGAAGATTGGGTGCTTTTATTTTCTTTTTTTTAGTTGTCCCTTGATCTTCAAGGAAGTATCTGATTTTCACACTTGCAACTGATGATTCATCTATGAAACCACAAAGAGAAAAGCAGCAGCTTTTCACAGCAATCACAGTTTGCATTATGTAATTACACAGTATGTTCACCCCAGAAGTCTCCCTGTCCTTGTTGTCCTCTGTCTCTGATTCATCACACAGCTCATCACCACCAGAAGCTTGCTCGTATGGACCCCATGGGGCAACTTCATCTCTTCCTTTTCCTGTAACTCTATTGAGCAGTCCTTGAAATTACTTTCAGTTAAAAACTCTTATGTTATAATAAGGGGTTGGTAAAAAATCACTGGGAAGGGCTCAGCCCTCTGTACCAAGTCTGCAACATTAGGCATCCATGAAACACACAGTAAATTCAGTTTTGCTTTATGGTAGGCAAGGTAAGGAGCTGATAAAAGGCAGATACAAGAGTGTTGACTCATACCGGAGTACTACTTAAAATGCTGAATTAAAAAGGAAAAAAAAAAAAGGGGGATCTAAGACATCTCAAAGACTGGTATCTTTTAAAAACAGATAAGGATAGAAAAGGCAGCTATTTTAAAAACTGCTGGCAAAGAAAAAAATCCTGTTAGTAGCTCACTTACTGGCAGAAACCTAAAAGAGATGAATGAAGAGAAAGTTAAAAATTCCCTCCAGTCTTCCTAATGGTAAGGTAATACAAATTACTACAAGACACTAGTACATTTTTTTGAGGTATGACAATTAACTTTTAACCCAAAGTTTAATGCAAGCTAATCACTGATATTTCAGGTATAGACACATATGTGATCCAGGAATGTAACAGTACTCCCCCATACACATCTCTTCCTATTCCTCCCCCTCTCCTATTTTGCATTGCAGTCTCCAGCAGAAACCAGCTCTTCACTGTGGTAAGAGCCATAATGAAGAACATCTTAGCATAAGGTACCTTACTTAGTTTAAGAGGTAGATTAAATACAGCTGCTGATACTGTATGTGTTTCTTATGAACATAATTATTCTACATGCATTTATTTTCTTTAACTTCCAACTGCCTGACCACATGAAGAGGGCAGCCTTAGTGAGAGCACACAGTTATGGATAATGCCCTTTCACCAGAGGTACCGGCTGTAAGACAGAAACTACTGTTACAATGCTTCACCTGTATCTACATGTGGAAGTAATGGCAAACACAAGTGATAGTCTAGAATGTCCTACAAAAAAGGTCAACCTGACATGACTGGAAATATCTTACAACAGTACTCAACGTTTAACTGAGACGGAAAGTTCACACAAATTGCCACTAATGGACAGGAGCTTAGGGCTCCACTGCCTTGGGCAGGGACATCTTTGACTAGATCAGGTTGCTCAAATCCCCATCCAACCTGGCCTTGAACACTTTCTATGTGAGATGGGGCTCCGAAGCCAGCTGTGAGTAATCTGAAACACAGTGCCTCAAAACTGACTGGTGAAGGATCTTGGACCTTCAGACAACACACACGTATGTGCACAAACCAAACATTACACAGTATGTTTTGGAGGTCAGAATAAAGAAAATCAGAATTGTCAGCTAAGAAAAGACTGTTGTCATCTCTCTTCCTAAAACTAGCAAGCACTGGAAGCAAAAGCACAACAGTATTTTATGTCGTTGTTCATTTTTAGGGTTTTCTGTACTGAGGCAAATAAGGACAGAATATACAGCAAACATGCTCTTCCAAAACATGTAGCTCCTATGTCCAATTTTTATCTCATTCCTGAATGAGTGTATATATACCTCATTCTGGGATTTAAAATTCTATTAAAGCTTTTGTATTAAAAATAAAAAAAGGCATCTGATTAGACCTAACAAATCCTTTACTTCTAAGTGTTCTCTGTTAAAAAAAAGGATCTATTATTTCCCATCAAACACTGTGTATATTTTTGGTTTGGCTCATTAACCTGAGCTGGGCAAGCTGTAAATAGAAAGCCCTGTTCTCATTGATTCATTTTTTTAAATTAAAACAATGGATTCAGCAGAAGAGGCAGAATGTTTACCATTAGAAATTAATCACTCCAGCCAGTACCTAAATGACAAATGTTGCTGAAAAATCATCTTACGATAACACATTGTGAATAGTCTAAATTTTATTCACAGGCTTACTTTTAATACTAAAGGCCAGATGCTGCCTGTTAGAAAAATGTACTTCAGCCAAAACTGTCATGATCTTGTATACGTTATAATGACAGCAGAACTTCTACCAGATTATGCCCTTTTATTTTCACATCTCTGCGTGTGCAGATCTCAGCGTGGGAAGGATTTGCAGATTCGCAGTTTGGAAAAACCAAACATGGTTAAAAACCTACTTAACTTGAGACGAGGTGAAGCCTGCCTTTTCCTAGACAAAAGCTACTGATTTCCAAGGCAAAACTGATAACTCCCAGTGAAATTGTTTCAGAGAAAAGAGAATAAACATATTTGCAAGGTATTGTTCATCAATTGTATCTCAAGCTAATCAGGTTTGCCTAGGAAGCCAGACTCTGAAAGCTACCATCAATACTGTTATATTATCAGGGCAGAACTCACCCTTCCTGCCTAAAATGCTCAAGATAAATTTATTATTATTATTGGTGCAGCAATGTGAGTTTTATGAATCCTGCAAGACGTGTTAGTCACAAGTAGGTTTCCTCTGCATCAGTACATAAAATTTGTCAAGAAATTACATAAATGTAGCAAGTAAAAACTTTTATATATCACAAAGTGGTTATACGACAATATACTGTGAACTTTTTATTGGTAGAATGACACATCTACCACCATGTTTATTTTTCAGTACTATACTGCTCCTTGCAGTCTACAACGTCCTTGTGAAGGGAAGAGGAGGGGCAGACACTGATCTCTTCTCTGTGGTGACCAATGGGAATGGCCTGAAGTTGTGTCAGGGGAGTTTTAGGTTGGACATAAGAAAAAGATTTTTCACTCAAGGGTGGCTGGGTACTGGAACAGGCTCCCCAGGGCAGTGGTCACAGCACCAGCCTGACAGAATTCAAGAAGTGTTTGGACACTGCTATCAGGCACAAGGTGTGACTCTTGGGGATGATCCTGTGCTGGACCAGGAGTTGGACTTGATGATCCTTGTGGATCCCTTCCAACCCAGCTTATTCTATGATTCTGTGATCCTATGTGTAGCACTGCACTTAACCATGATATAAAGGCCAGAGAAAAGATTATCACAGTCTTTATGCACATTTTCAGAACTGACTCAGATATTGAAGAAACCAAGGACTGAATCATGTTTGACCATTTTTTATTTAGAATATGAAGCCAAAGGGTCTGCAAAGTTAAGCCCTCCCAATATGAAACATTTTCAGATATTTCAGGTAATTCAATAAAGGCAATGAATGGCAACTTTATTGACCACTTCAGAATCACAGAATCATTTAGATTGGAAAAGATCTTTCAGATCATCAAGTCCAACTGTTAACCCAGTACTGTCAAGTCCACCACTAAACCTTGTCCTGTGTACATCTACATGATTTTTAAATATTTGTAAGGTTGCTTAGTCAAAGCACTATCCTGGGCAGCCTGTTCCAAAGC
>WEKY01016187.1:0-39665 GCA_013390045.1 Picathartes gymnocephalus
CTCATGAAGCTGTACTGGCTGTGTCCGATGACTGCAACACTCTGGGTGTTTTTCAATACTTCTCAGAATAACTTTTTCCAGGATTTTACCAGGCACTGAGGTGAGACTGACAGGCCTGTAATTTCTGAAGTCCTCCTTCTTCTGAGTGTGCAGATGACCATAGAAAATGGTAGTGTAGTTAATAATACACAAATGTGATAAGTATTTCTTGGTGAGCTGCACTACATTAGAAAAATGTTTTCTAGGAGAGGCAAATTCAATGCTGTGTGCAGAGAAAAAAGAATATGAATTACACAGTAGTGAGTGTTTCTGATAGTCAGTGACAGAGAAGGCAACGTTTGGCTCAATGTGAATTTTAAAATTTGACACCACACCATTAATGAAGAAAGAAAGACTATCCTGTAGTTAAAAATAAGCACTGGTATATATAGAAGCAATTTTCAGTAGTTATACTCCTTTGACTGTCGGTGAAGGGTCATCATTGGCAGCCATCTAAATTGTTTTAAGAAGGTCACAAATGAGAAAAATGATATTAAAAATGAGGTTTATGAAATAAAATAAAGAAGTAATTTAAAATTATATTCTCAATAATACATACAGATTCACAATCTTAAAATGGTCTGTGGTCTATCAGTTTTTCTCGGAAGAAAACTGTATTTAAGATATTCAACTGTTGGTACCAAAAATTTTGAAGCCACATTAGCAACAAAGTGATAAAAGTATTGTGCGTGGTTCTGAGCAGCTGCTTCTTCTATGTACTGCTGATTATAGCAGGAGCATTTTCAATAACTTTTTAGGTAATAGCGTGCAATGCTGTGTTTCAGAAGTTTCCTATCAGATCAGTGCCAGGTCACATCTGTCCTTTCTTTGTGAATAACTTCACCAGACATTAAACTTCATAAGGATCCACTACTGTGGGATCCAAATCCCATAATTCCCAAAGAAGGCTGAAGGCCTTTGTGTGGATTGCTTTGTAGTCAATGCAACAGACTCATTTCACTGATATTAAAAGGTTAGGAAAAGGATTATATTTTCCAAAGTTGCCATGAATAGTGAAAACATAAATCCCCCCATTTTGTTTGGGCTCTGAAGAAGAAGATCAAAGATATGACATACCTTGTTGGTTTCTAAAGCACAAAAAGACAACACTGCAACTTTGACTCAGTTTAAGAAATATGGATATCATTTAGACATATAATTTTAACAGGTGACAAACACAGTTCTTGAACATGAACAGATCATCCTCTCTCAGAACATACTGATATGAAAAATTCTATCAGTTACTGTTGATTTATCAATTATTGCAAGAAGTCTGCTGTTGAATTTCTCCTGACTTGCAGCTGCAATGTTGGAACTGCTTCTAAGAATAAATATAGTCATTGTTAAAGTTCTGAAGAAAGTATAACATAGCACTTCTTTTTTATATCCATACCATAGGAAAGTTTTTAATTAATATTTTTACTGGTTTGTCAATTTTATAATAAATAACTCCACCTACATAGAAGGCAGGGGGCACTGTTTTAAGAAAATAATTAAAGTAAAACAGTTTGAACATAAACCATACTTATACAATTACTGGTGTGTGAACTAATTTCAGATTTCAGCATTTTTATTCAATAAAAATACTTAACCACATTATTATAACAATGTGATAACCTGTTTCTTAAAAATATTTTTTTAAAAATATGCCCACTGATACACTTTTCAATAGATTTTTCTGTTCTCATGGCAACTTTTCTTTTTCTTAAACGGATTTTATAGGTGAAAAGTCAGTGTCCTTGTTTTGCAGCAGATAGTATTTTCTCATTGCTTTTAATCTGATTATCTTAAACAATTTATGGCTGTAGGTATCTGTTTTCCTTATCTTTACCTGAAGACAGGGAAAATATGAGCAATGCCCAAAAGGCAAGTGACAGGGAAGAAAGAGCAGTTGTTTGTTTCATGCTAGTCACACTGCTGCCACATGCTAACCACCTCAGGGCATGGAGTGATTTGAGTAGAGTTCTCCCAGTGATTTAGAATGGCTCCAGTAAAGCCTCTGGCACACAACTGGGCAGTAAAAGCTGATAAAGAGAGTATACAAACAAGAAATCAGTTTTGGATGTAAAGCTTTCCTCTAGGTCCCAAGGGTGGATCAAGTACCTTACTATCTATTTATCCACAGCAAGTAACTCAGATCATGGCAAAAAGTATTATCTCTCTTTAAGATCCCCTATTTCTTCCTGAATCATTAGTACTAAACTGAAAAAAAACCCCTCAAAACCAAAATCAACCTAACAAAATAGAGATACTAAAAAAATATATTAAACTAATCCAGTGCAAATTCTGAGGATAACAGAACTCTACTGGAGTTTGGAAGCCAAACTGTGCTGGAAAGGAGCAGTTTTGAAAACACAGTAGTAGGAAAGCTGAGGTCTGAAAATTGTCAAGTCTGTCATATTAGCCGTCTTTACTTTCTAGGGAGAAACCACTGAATTGCACAAAATTACCGAATTTACAGGTCAGTTATGATTACCTACAGAAGTGCATTTGAGGGACAAGAAAGTGCAGTTTTTTTGTAGCAACAGTGGTTGCTACACACTCTTCCATTTGTCCATTTATGATCTGCCATACACTTCCTATGGCAGGACATGCAAATTAAAAATGCTTTCCACTTCTTGCAGGGTGTAAAATTGCTCATTCATGATTTTTTTTTTTTTTGCCTAACAGCTCCTTAGTGTGCTACAAGCAACTATCTTTCAATCTATATGGTCTGCATAGTGTATCCAAGTCTATTTTGTCAATATGCCTTTCTCCCATCATCCTGACAAACCACTGATTCATGTAAGGCTATGTGCTTACAGCTAGCAAAGAAATTGAGTTATGTAGACACGAAAACTGAAGCTGAAAGATGAAGAGGAAGCAGTGTCATTGTAAGGTCCATTTCCATTTGCCAGCACTATACTTGAGACAAGGTCTAAACAAATGATACATATTGACTGAACAGCAGAGCTGTGTTGGCAAGCAAATACACACTAGAGCAGCATAAAAGAAATAGAAAACCATCTCCGTTATCATTCTGGGTTTTACCACTACACCTACTGTTGGTCATTCAAAGACTACGTTTGAAATTTCTCTGAGAAGCTGTACTGACACTTGCCTGTGAAATTTTGTGTTGGAATCCTTGCCAATGTATGTCCTGGCACCTCCAAAAAGAGCAACCGGAAATGCTGCTGATTTCTAATTAGTGTTCCTACAGTGCAGTGGAAGTAGATTGTGCTGTTAAGGGAGAGTGAAGCTAAGCACAAAGAAGTAATGGTTTTAACTTTTACAAGTAATTTGCCTGGAGAACACTGATTAATGAGAACAGGTACACAGATGCATTCCCTTTAGAAAGTTGTTCCCAGTCACCAGAATTTTACTTTCTTACATGGATGTACATTTAATGTTTTTTTATCTAATAGCATGATTTACTGTAAGAGGATAGAAAAATTAATATATTAGAAAAGATTGGTATCTAAAATCTTGCCCTGCAGATGGCTCTGTGGTTGTTCATGTTATACTCTTTTGATCTCTTTCTGACATCCATATAATGAAGTCATAACTTTTGTATTTGGAACTTTATAGTGAATCTGAGATATTTGAACAACAAAGTGTGCACCAAGACGATATATGGTAGTTAAAGTAAAATTATGAGTATACATTAATAATCAGTAACGCCATGGGTCACACTGTTGAAGTTAAAAAACCCAGCAAGTATGTTCTGCCCAAAGACTACTGTGTCCTCTAGCAAAGCAGGAGGCTTGTGTACTAACACAGAAAATGGTCTCCACAGAAGCTACTATGTTCCTTCTGGGCTGATGTGGGAAGGAGGAGAGAGGAGAGAACCTCTCTTTCTCCTGTGATTTTTCCCCATGCCAAACTGATATGCAGCCCTCATTCAGCAGAACTTGTACAGCAATTGCAATCAGGCAGACAGAGGTGCAGGTTTCATCCCTTCCAGATGAGGTTTGCCGTTGTGGCTGCAGAGCCAGGCCCAGCTGTCAGGCTGGGAATCAAATTGCTTCTTTGCAGAAGAGCAGTGAGTGGTGCCAAGCCCCACAGGCTTGCCTGAAAAACCTTTGCGGAAAGTCTGCTGCTCTGGTCCTCTTGGTAAGCTCTTCCCTGAGGAGCCACTCTCAGTCCTAAAGCTTTTTGACAATGCTTTTTCCCTAGAAGTCTGGATGAATTTATAACCCCTTAGCAAAGCATCTCTATGCAGAATTGACAATAATCTCCAAATGGAGTATGTCATTCTGCTTAGATCTCACAGCCCTAAGAAGGCCTGCAACTTATTGTTAGAGAAGCCATTTGTATTTATTGCATGAAAGGAGAAATAACTTCTAGATCACGTATCCAGAACTGGAAGGCAGTATAGCTGAGAGAAAACATGAACTTGTTTAAAAAATTCAGTTCTTTAAAAAAAATGCACTGGGGCTTTTTTAAAGCCTTCTGCACTGTATTGATCACCGTTTGTTTGCTGAGTATTAAAAAACCCATAAGAAAACAAATATTCAATATATTTGGCATATTGTATATTAAAGCAGTTGGTTAGAGTGATAAAATTATTATGAATATTTATAACAGCTCTACTACCAACACTAGAAGCAATGAAAATTGGCACTGCAAAGTCTACTGCTCTCAGATGCAACTTTTATACTTATGTACAACATATAAAATAGATTATTGTCATTTTCCTTTTAAAAAATATCCACAGTCTCTCCTACTGTTTCTCCCCATGGACCATATGAGAACATTATAGTGTCATCTCTGTGAAACCACTTTGCCAGTATCATTAATTCTATTGATGTCTCTCCTGTGTTTGTCCTTCCAGCGGAGTGTTCAAAACAGCAGTAGTTCAAAGTCAGATACTTCCATTAGAGGCTAGTTTTACACAAGTTAATTAGTCAATTTTCTTTCACACAGTAGCAGTAATTCTACAGAAGAGTTCACATAAACTTTAAAATGTCTTTTCTTTCTTCACCGTTTAATTTGGACTTTATCAAAATTCATTTTCCTGCTTTTTTTATTCTATTGAAATAAACACCATCAAAGCACCCTAGGTGCATTTCATATGTACTGCTAATTATCTCTGAGCTATACAGAAGTTAATAAACAGCAGAAATCTTCATGTAATAAACTAAATGTCCTTCTTTTGAAGAGCAAATTTAAATGAAAAATATTTAATTAAAACTGTGATGATGTAATCATTTCATATATCTTTATACGGCGGATCTGAGTTTATATAGTAAAGAAGCATATAATTAAATTTAAATGGACAGAAAAACACACCAGATATAACCAACAGAAATGTTCTGGTTTATTTTTAAACGTAACTTCTGAGAAGTTAAAATCAAGCCTGTGCTCAAGTATAAACCAATTTTCAAAGATATAGAAATTTCCCAAATTTCTTCTTTACTGACTTCCCTATCTAATAAGGAGCTGGACCCTTGAGATAAGGAGAACTTCTGTAGAAAGAGCCCATAAAATTTCACTCAGCCAATTCAGCACTGTGTATTTCTGAAGCACATAATTTATAATAATTTTTTACCTGTTTATTAATGCCAGTAAGATCAGACACACATTCTCCATGTGCTGTATAAGTTTTGTGGTCTTTGGCAGCAGTTTCCAGTACTGTAGAAGATGGTTCTAGCTTGAGCTTCTTGATGACTATTTTTTATTCTTCAATATTTGCCCTTTCGTCATGTACTACCAAAAACCCAAAAATGCACATTCCTAATTTGCCTTTTTAAGTTGTAATTAAATATTAATAAAATTTCATTATTTTATGAAGTCATATGTAAAAATAGATGGCATCTGCTCAAACTACACAAAAGATAATTTCAAGTTCCCACCTTCTATGAGAGATGTGCATGGATAGAATGCAAGTTTCTGTTTTACCCATATGTTCACCTGAGAAATGAAAGAATATAATCTTTATAAAAATGAATTAATTAATGCAAGCTATGACATATTTCTGCTGAGACCTCTAATTATTTTACCTAAAATCAGGGTTTCCTATGAAGGAGCATATCACATCAGAGAGCATTGTATCATAGAAAGATTTGGGTTTGAAATGACCTTTAAAGGTCATTTAGTCCAACTCCCCTTCAATGAGCAGGGACATCTTCCACTACGTCAGATTATTCAGAGTCCCATTCAACCTGACCTTCAGTGTTTCCAGAGACGAGGCATCTACCACCTCTCTGGGCAACTTACTCCAGTGGTTCAAAATTCTCATTGTGCCAAAATTCTTCCTCCTGATGCCTTATCAGCTTGACCTGGAACAGAGGCTAGACAAAATTAGAGGAATAATAGTAGGTATTTGTTGAAAGACCTTCGAAGGCCACACCCTGGCAACACAAGAGCCCGGCTGCAGCCCTGCCAGGATGGGTCTCAAGAGGGATGCAGGAGCCCCATGTCACGGGGTTTCACACTTTTATAAGTTAGGGTCCATTTGCATATTGAGGTTAAATGTCTAATTAATAATTTTGACTTATGAAGTTCCATCTTCCTTGTTTGCCCTCCTCTTTTTTACGTTGTTTGTGCTTTTGGGACTGAGGTTTGGAAGGATTGTCCTTGAATTTGAGCTGGAGTGAATTGTTGTGTCTAACTACCCTGTAAAGAGAGCTTAGTAACACTCCATATGTAGTTAAAGCAGAACAGGAAAAACTTAAGGCATCACTCATATCTAAACTGAATCTACCTTCTTTTACTTTAAAAACATTATCATGTTTTTATCATGTGAAAAGGGGAGATTTCCTTGACCCTTGGTATGGGGAGATTTACTCAGTCATTAGTGTTCGTCTGTCAGCAACGCAGGGAAGCTGAGCCCCTCGTGCCCTCGTGTCTGTCAGTGTCCCATTATGGGGACCCTTCACCGAGCAGCCCTGCTAGATCAGAGAATGGCTTGTCTGGCTCATTCAGGGACACACATCAACAACATAAGGGAGACCCTTCAGCGGGTCTTCCCGCTTTATGATCCCTCACTGGGTCTTCCACCGTGTTGAATATGTTGCCCTCTGCTGGTGATTGCCAGTGCCTGTAAAGGACTCACACCAACAGTCCACAGAATAACGTTCCTCATTAATATAAAACTGTAAAACTTTAGGTTTCAAGGATTGTCAGTGGTAGTATCTGACTGCAAAAACATGTTCAAAGCTAGACACAGACAAGCTAAGATCCCCAGTAAAAATATTCGGCACAGAGTACAGTTCTTAACCAATAGGTGTCCCTACATGTTCAGCCTGTCGACTGATCCAAGCAGTTGTGATGGAGTCTTCCCAAAATTTTCCCCGTTATCTATTTGCTTTTATACTATTTTTCTATGTTTAGGTGGAGCTTGGGTGACTCTAGTCATACATACCTTTGTTACTGATCGGTGTAAGTTTCTCTCACTTCACTTTTAAAAATACAGTCAAAAAAATAGAGAACACACACCTTGTGGGTGGGTGTCACTGTTGTAATGGACAAAGCAACACAAACTCCAGGTTGATCAGAAGGCAAATAGCAATCATCTTTATTGAAAGAGGATTGATATTTATAGCCCATTCTGTACACCCGTGATATTTCATTGGCTACTATTTTAACCCCTTAACACCACTGGCTATGTAGTACAAACAATTATTCTAAACCAATCATAACTGAACACACAGTGAGAGAGTGCAGGTGCAGATTGTTAATCTGGTGTTTATAATTCTTGCTGTTGTGGATGTTAACATTTTTCATGGGACACTTGCATTGTTTTGATTCAGTGTGTTAGAATGTTTTCACTTTCTCACAGGCAAGCTGCTTCATGCTGTAACTGAGAATTTGTCTCTGTCTTTTTGCCCCTATAGGTGGGGTCATATGCTACAGAGGGGTAACTTTAGGACGGAGGTGTGTGTTAATATTACAATTAGGCTATAATGAACCAAGTTCATCTGTGGAGTGTGATTCTGCCACAGTTGCTGGCTCAGAGGATCTTTCCCCATCTCCCTTGGCTGACAAGTTTCTCAGCTTCAAAGCACCATCAAGTCCCTCCCTGCAGGTGTTTCAACAGTGCCTGGCTGTGGTGTCTCCACTCCACCCTCTATTCCACTGCCCTTAGCCAGTGCCTATAGTTGCAGGTCATGCGTATCTGGAATTATCATGGAACAGGTTTTAAGCATGCCAACTTCATTCCACCCAGGGAGCAAAAATTGTATTTTACCCTGTAGTTGCCATACCTAATTTCTGTTAGGATGTGGATATACCTTCTCAATTTCCTCTAATTTTACAGCCAGATATCTTTCCACAGCACTCTATAATGAAAGGTCACAGGAAGATCTTCTCAGAATCTTTTTTGCTCCTCTCTAAGCCTGTCGTCTTAGGAAAGCTGCTCCAGCCCTCTGTGGCCCCCCTGGGGACTCACTCCAATAGGTCAGTGACTTTCTTGTAATGAGGATCCCAGAACTGGATGCAGCACTCCAGCTGGGGTCTCACCAGAGCAGAGCAGAGGGACAGAATCACCTCTCTTGACATGCTGCTCACACTGCTTTTTATGCAGCCCAGGACATAATTGGCCTTTTGGGCTGCAAGCTCACACTGCTGGTTCATCACCAGCTTTTCGTCCACCACCACCTCCAGTCCTCTCTACTAGGCTGTTCTCAATCGTTTTCCCCCCAGCCCGTGTTGGTACCAGGGGTTTCCCCAACCAATGTGCAGGACCTTGCATTTGGCCTTGTGGAACCTTGTTGTGGGTTCCCATGGACCTGCTTCTCAAGCTTGTTCAGGTCCCTCTGGATGGCATCCCATACTTCAGGTGTGTCACCTGCACTGCTCAGCTTGGTGTCATCTGCAAATTTGACACATATAGTAAGTTAGGTCCAATGAATTTTCTCTTTTAAAGTTAAAAATCACTTATGTGCTCTGGTGTATTTCAGGTTAATGATCAGTATTGTAAAATGTTATGGTCTGTCAGTTCAAACAAGGAAGGGACTAAAATGTTCTCCCCAAATAAATCCCTCAGTCCACTAAGAAGCTACACTTTTTCAGCTATGAGCTAAATTTCTATATAATTCTTGCAGTTATTATTTTCCCAGTGTGAATTACTCCTAGCTTTTCAGTTAGGAATGAACTTTACATACCAAAAAATGTAAGAAGAATTTTATTTTTCTTATTAAGCTAAGGATTTTATATTCTTCATTTAAACAATTTTCAGATCTCCATCAGTACAGAAAAATAAAAATACTATTTCTTTTTTATCATTTGGCCAAACAGCATGTTTTGAATTCTAGAAGCGTTTTTGTCATAAACAGTCACTCCAGTTCGTAATGTCAAAAACACCCATAGAAAAATCTGAAAATATAAACACTTGTAAGAATGTACACGTAACTCAGATCGCATTTGTGGAAGGGGGGGCAGCAGGAAGGGGTGGGATAAGAAGAAAATCTGAGCATAGGAATAAGCAACATAACAGAGTAATGTAAGATAAATCAAAAACCAAAAGCATTTGTAACCAGTTTAATGCCTAAATTTTGGGTTGAGTTGGAATTTTCTCCATGTACTTTAAAAGGGGCAAAGCAGTCTAACCCATGAACATTGTCATTTTGCAAGCCATCTTACCAGGCAATTGAAAACTGCGAAAGAATAAAAGAAAGGTTATCGTACCAATATGCTGCGAAGACAATTACAACTAACCTAAAAAAAATTGCTTAATGTTTGTGGAAAGTGTTGGCTTAAGCATCCCTAAGACTTGTCCTTCAATTATCCTCAAAATGATTCACGCATAGTCTGGACATAGTGATTCAGCTCCTGAATGCTGTCTTGCCACCAATATGTTTCACCCCAGGTGCAGAAAAGTCATTTTGCTAGATGAGAAGTAAATGTAGTTTCCACAACTACAGTCACAATTCCATCTCTGAGAAAGTATTTTTTTAAGTTAACGTGTATCCACTAGAAATAGGGTTAGGCTTCAGTGAACTTATTTGAAGTTCTCGCTTGCAGAATGGACTTAAAGCATGTAAAGAAAGAAAATACTAGCTAAACAGTTTTTACCAATAAATAGTAATGCTTAGTGACTGGTAGATAAAAGTTTGAGTCTAGTTAAGGAGAATTTCCAAATGTGTTCTCATGAAAAATAATCATAAAGGAGAAACTATCTTATAAATCCCGTTTGTATAGGTAGAGTGGTAGAAAAAAATGAGACTAAGGAGAATGTATGACCACTGCTGAATGAGGTGGATGACATTCAATGTCTTTGCTCTGGTTTTTACTTACAATATGTGCTTTCAAATTTCCCAAGTCCTGTGCCAGGTGGCAAAATTTAGAGGAATGAAATACTATCAGTTAAAGAGAAATGCCAAACTAGGAACAACACAGGCAAAGAGGGTATTTATAAAGGTCGAAAGGGTTTGACATGATACATCTACGGAAGATGAGGGAGTGGGTCAAGGTTATCAAATCAAGGTAAAGGGTAGGTAGCTTCATCTTATACGGGCTTGCAGTAGTAAAAGCATAGAGTGGGTCAGGTTAAGTCATCTGTTCTTTCTGCTCAGCACTAAATAAGCTACCTGTGGAGTACTCTGTGAAGTGTAGAACTTCATTGTACAAAAAATAAGACTGACAAAATTGTAACAACTCTGGCAGAGAGCCACCAATACTGTGAAAACTTTGAAGCATATGAGGAAAGGCTGAAGGATGTGTTTTTGTTAAGCCTTGAAAACCGAGATCTGAATGGGGACAAAATTCTTTTCTTCAGCTCCTTATTGGGTGATCATGAACAAGATGGAGCCAAATTTTTCTCAGAAGTGTATGGCACTGGAGTGAGAGGTAACTGGCAGAAGTTGCACTAAAGGAAATTATGGCTAGATATTAAGAAGAAATTGTTCATAATGTAGTGTACTTAATGCTGCAACAAGTTGGCCAGAAAGGCTGTGAAATTGTCATCCTTGGAGATATTCAGACCTCAAATAGACAAGGTCCTGAGAAACCAGCTTGCATTTTAAGTTTTACCTGGTCTGAGTAAGGAGTAGGACTCTATGACCTTCAAAGGTCTCTCTCAACTTAAATAATTCTGGAGTCCTGTGAATGTAAACTATATTGACATACAAGATAAATCATATTTCCATAGGTTTGTCTGGGATAGGTTTTGTGTACTAACAAAGACAGACAACCCCATAGATACAGTTACCTAAAACATGCCATCTTGTTTTTACCTTTTATTACCTTTTACCTAGTAGTGTCATATTTAATTAAACGTAACATCAAGGATGAGGACTGTACGTAGCAGTGAAAGATGTTCCTGGAGATTGAGGGGAAGGAAATCAGGAAATGTCAGGGACATGTATGGGTATTGTCACAACAGAGGATAAAAGTGTCGAAAATACAAAGGAATACAAATCTGCTGGAGAACATTGTGTTCTTCCAGGCCTTGGAAGGTAAGTTGCACTAATTAGTAGGCTACCATGCTCCTCTTATACTTAGGTCACTGTGGAGATGGCAGTCTACTTTAGTTATCTGCTGTTCCAATCGTTGAACGCAGAGATTCACAGTAAGGGATTCTCATCAGTGCTGCTCTCTTAAAGCCTTCACTTGACCACCTAAGTACTGTTCATTTTTACCAAATATATATGTCAGATAGGGAATCAGAAATCACTGTAAAGGCAATGTTTAAAAGACTGAGAGGTAGGGCCAGTTTAAAACTTTAAAACACACTTGAATGAATTAATACACAAACAGCGTACTTAATGCTAGTAGTTTTCAAGATTGTTAGGCATTGTCCGTACACCTACACACCTTTACTCTGTAACATTTACATTCTGAATTCTCTGTGATCACACAATGCCGTGGAGCTAATGCTGAAGTGTTAGTGCTGAAGGCTGTGGTCCCTCGTGGTTCTTAACAACAAAGGTCAAGGTAATCTGTCTCGTCAGCTCTTTGATGAGAGAAGTCATTACTGAGTTGTGCTTGTCTTCTGTCTCCATCCTTCCTCTACATATTTAATGGTTTGCAATATTTTATCTCCCCCCCCAAACACTCCCCCAGCCCTTCAAAAAATGATGAAGTCCTCCTGCTACTATTTGCCTTGGGGCTTTTTGCGGCTTTACAGTAATCTTTTTTTGTAGTCAGCAATATATTCTGCCTATATTCTGTGCCTTATGCTAATTTTGTTCTTTGGCAACTTTCTTTTTACTTGTATGAATCACTACAACACCTTTCTGGTGGTCACATGTACATTACACATACTCATGTAAAATGTTTATGCACTGTGAACCTGGTACACCATTCCAGTGTTCTAAAATACTTACATGCTACTCTTGGCTATACTGTTTTATTGCCCTTGTAATGGGATACAAGGCAAGCTACTATTGATTATATTTGATCAGGGAACTTATATGAATCAGAGAATCACAGACTCACAGAAAGACCAGGTTGGAAGAGACCTCTAAGATCATCGAGTCCAACCGATGCCCCAACACCTCAATTAGACCATGGCACTGAGTGCCACATCCAATCTTTCTTTAAACACATCCAGGGATGGTGACCCAACCACCTCCTCAGGCAGATCATTCCAGTACTTTATTATCCTTTCCGTGAAAAACTTTTCCTAATATCCAACCTAAATTTCCCTTGGTGCAGTTTGAGACTGTGTCCTCTGGTTCTGTCAGTTGCTGCCTGGAGAAAGAGACCAACCCCCACCTGACCACAGCCACCTTTCAGGGAGTTGTAGAGAGTGATAAGGTCACCTCTGAGTCTCCTTTTCTCCAGGCTAAACAACCCCAGCTCCCTCAGTCGTTCCTCACAGGGCTTGTGCTCCAAGCCCCTCACCAGCCTTGTTGCCTCCTCTGGATGCGCTCAAGCGTCTCAACGTCCTTCCTGAACTGAGGGGCCCAGAACTGGACACAGCACTCGAGGTGNTGTCAGCCAGCACCCCCAGGTCCCTTTCTGCCTGGGGGCTCTCCAGCCACACCATCCCCAACCTGTAACGTGGCAGGGGGTTTTTGTGGCCAAAGTGCAGGACTCGGCACTTGGGCTTATTAAATTTCATCCTATTGGACTCCGCTCATCCATCCAGCTGTTCCAGGTCTCTCTGCAGAGCCCTCCTACCTTCGAACAGATCGACACACGCTCCCAGCTTGGTGTCATCTGCAAATTTACTAATGAAGGACTCAACACCTTCATCCATGTCATCAATAAAAATATTGAACAGAACTGGCACCAACACAGACCCCTGAGGGACTCCACTGGTCACTGGCCACCAGCTGGATGCAGCAGCATTCACCACCACTCTCTGGGCCTGGCCATCCAGGCAGTTCTTAACCCAGCAAAGAGTGCTCCTGTCCAAACTGTGGACTGCCAGCTTTTCCAGGAGTTTCACGGGACTCTTTTGGAGGAGTTAATATAAGCTTCACATCTTCCCCCTTCCTCTGAGTAAACCAAATTATTATATTTTATTTAGCAGGTAGAGTCTGCATGTATAACAGAAACCCTGTACTACATTTTTGATTACTCTTTTGTGACAATGTTTGTCTTATAGGCTTTGTTAGCATCACTGCCCAATTTCTCCTTCATCTCTAGCCCTTTAAAATCCTTTTTTTACGCTCAGTTCTTCTGTTCCTTCTGGCATTTTTATCCCTTACAGCTAGTAATTATCTCGCCATTTTCTCCAACTGGTGTGTCCTTTTTCCCCTAATTTTTCAACAGACATGGTGGATGAGTTTTGTCTCTCTCAACAGTTTCATCATCTGCAAACACAGGCATGAAGAATAGTCTCAGCTGGATGCAACACTGCATTCTAACACTCTTACTTGGTAGTAAAATAAAAGACCCCAAGAAAATTCTAAAAACTTTCACATTGCATTTTCATTTTCCGTTTTCTGTGTTTGTTTTTTTGTGTGTTTGTTATATCTAGTGCCTCTGTGCACCTGGATGGACAGGAGAATTTTGCCAATTTGCTGAAAATGCATGTTTAATTTACCCAAATAATTGTTCTGATGGAGCAACTTGCATTGATATGAGTCAACTGAGAGAACAACCTTTGTTTCAGTGTTTGTGTCCTCATGATTTTACAGGTAAGGCATATACAAATCATGTAGAAGTTTGTAGTTTCATTTCTTTTTAAATATTCAAATATAAGAATGCTGGATTAAAAAAACAAACAAACAGCAACAACAAAAAAACCCAAACAACATCCCTCCCCCCCCAAAAAAAAACCACCAAAAAAACCCCAAAACAGAACAAAACAAAACAAAACAAAACAAAACAAAAACCAAAAAAACAAAAAAACAACAAAAAACAACAAACCAAAAACCCCCTGAAACCCCAAGGGGTATAGAAATATTTGGAGAGTAATCACACCTCTCTGCATTTTCTGCCCTCTGCTGTGATGCCTGTAAAATCTAAATGGAATTTACATGTTACTTTTGAATCTTCCAATTAAGGTTACAGTAAGAATAGTCCTAGAATAAGCTGTAGCTTCAGTTTAAGAGACGAAGTGTATGCATTCGTAGAAAAGTTTTGCATGTGAGCTACATGTCTGATGTCTAATTATAGTTCCTGGACATCTAATTAATGACAGAAATAGAGTTCAAGATGTTTGTTAGTTTGTATCAGCCTGTATTTACTCAGATAACTTTTCTTACTTTTTGAGATCTGAATTCCACCTCCTATTTTAATTCCTTAGTAGACCACCAGTGATTTATGAAATTTAATTTGGTGTGGGATTAACTGATTCATTTTACTTAACTAAAGCCTAGTCTTTGAGATTCTCTGTATTGTCAGTAAGTCAATTTTTCACAGGGGGATTATAACCGCTATGTCAGATATTTGTTAGTCATCAACACAATTTCTTTAGCAGTGTTACTCTTTTAATTAAATACAAAAGAAGCCTAAAAATGTAGTTTATATTAAACACACTAATATTTTCTAAATGGTAGAGAAAATAATTTCTGATTTTTTCCTCCTTATCCTTTAAATAGAAGCTCATTGAAGTTGGATTTTACAGTCCTTTACTAATCTTTGTCTAGAGAGGGAACTGGAAGAGAAGATTCAAGTGTGATTCACTGCAGGTTTAGGTAATATTATGGAAAGAGGCATTAACCATATCTACATCAATTTAAAGATAAGTGCCAGAAATATTAAAAGAATTTTAAAAATAACAATTTGAAATATAGGAACAAATTTTATTACCCAAAGAATGAAAATTATTTTAATCTAAAGAACTGATAGGGCAATACACAGAGAAAACAGACTTTAAATTTTGTACCATTGAAAAAGAAATAATAGATTAATAACCCAGAGTTTTAACTATCCACCTTTCTTTTCACTTCTCCATTATCCTCTTTGGGGTTTTATTTTATCAATCTAAACTTTTTTTAAATTGGTGTGACATCCCAAATTATGGGTTTGTTAATAAAAGTGATGTTTCACTACAATACCTATAGGCTTTTGAGATAATTTAAGGTCTCTAGTGTGCAATATGATCATGAAACAAAAGTTTAACAGGTTACAATAAATGGCAATAAATATATGTAATTAATAGAATTAAACCTTGCTAAACATTGAGTAATGACTGAATTCAAGTGGAAACAACTTTGTTGTTCAGGGACATCTTGCTATCACGGCCAACTTGTTTTCTGTGGATTCTCATTGTAAGGGATTCTATATAGTGCAATAGATTTTTTTTATTTTTTTTTTTTTGTGGGAAGAGAAAGAGGGAAGGGAAATGTAGTAGCAATTTTGGTACATCTACTTGACTCTGAATTAAATAGTTTCTGCCAGAAAAGCTATTTTAATTTCACATCTATTGGTTCTTAATTGTGTTTTAAAATTATAAACACTACAGCTGCAGCTTTTGCATTAACATTCAAATCATGTTTGGAACAGACATCTTAGGGGACACAAAATATGACATGATGTAACATTCTCAGCTGTGAAAAACAGAACATTGATTTAGAAAGTAATAAACCCACTTCAGTTTGTTTCCATGCTCTTTAACAAAACCTTGTGGAAACTTAATATATACATATGCAATTTTAAACTATAGATTTTATTTCTGTTCATATGTAAAATATTTTGGGTCATTTACTCAGAAAAATGTCCCCATGTTTCATTTAAATGTTCAGAGAATAAAGAGTTATATAATTATTTTTGTTGAAGAGTTGTCATTATTTTTGTGCTATCAATTTCCTTCTACAGTTAGTTTCTTATTTTCATTTTCATTTTTCTCTTCTTTGAAAGTGGATAAAAACCTTTGCATCTACAACAGTGCTAGTAAGTAATACGGCTTATGACATTGAAACAATCCATATCAGCAGTTTCTCAGGTCCTGCACAGTAGACCAATTGTCCTTGAATAAGCTTCCTTTAATTTATTGCTATCTTTCCTTGTGTGTAGAGCAATCATATTGGCAGGATTTGATTTGGCATGTTAGACACTTCATTCTCATTTCACAGAAAAGTCCTTTAATTAAAATAATGTTACTAGTGCTAAAATGAACTGAATCCCAAGAAATCTCACCAACCAGGTTTTAAAGTACTACTTCAATTGCGTATTTTTCCTTATCTTAAAACTTTTTATAACACTCATTAAGATTGTTCATAGATTTATCCACAATTTATTTTTTCTCTTTCATTTTTTTATTGAAACATATCTTCTAATTTCTACAGGTGTATAGGAAATGTATATAAACATACTTTGATGGAGATTGTACTACTGAACTGTGTAGGATACTTGAAACAATATTCTGCAGAAGGTACCTCTGGTGCCATAATAACTAATGTCCCAGAGAATGAGATATGGGATATAAAAGTTCCTATATTTTTCACAGTCTAGTTAAGGCAACGTTTACACTACTGGACAAAGAAATTACATGGCCTAATTTTAATCCTTCTCTCTGGTCAAATTCACATTTTTAAATACTTTTGTTCTCAAGGATACAGCGGTGGCAAATTTTAACCCCGGTGGACAGTTAAGTACCAAACACGTGGTTGTTCACTTTTCCCCAGTGAGGTGTTGGAAAGAATCAGAAGCACAAAAGTAAGAAAACTTGAGATAAAAATAAATCGTTAGGTCAAGAGAAAGCTGTGCACATAGGTTAAGTAAAATAAGCAATTAATTCAGTACTTGCTGTTAGCAGGCAGGAGTTCAGCCATTTCTAAAATATTTGGGGAAGACCTCTATTTCATGTAGAAGTGCAGCGGTAATCTCATAAGTCTCAAAACTCAAACAGATAAAAAGAGTAATACCTTTTTTTTCCCCCCACAACTCTAATCCCTGTAGCATAGGTGAGCAAGTAAAGGAATTTTTGTAGCATCATGGGAGGTCCCTATATCAAAAGAGTGTACTGGAATTACACAGCAGTATCTGTCTCAGCAACAGATGCTGCCATTTTAAGTTTTGTTCTTTGCACTTTATAGGTTATTGCCATTGTCACTGCTGAAAGAAAAATGGTTAGTGCACACTGAGCCCAAACATCAACGACCATGCAGTGAAATAATGGAATGAAAGAAGTCACTTGTTAAGTAGCGCTACAGAAATTCACTCAGTATACTTACATTCATAGGTGAATAGAAAGGGAACAGCTTGTTGCTTTTCAGACGACTCAATTTTTTGTTAAAGAATAACATTCAGAGATAACTGACGGAAAGCAATAACAACAACCAAAGTACTTCTCATTCTAATCCTCTTCAGCAGATGCCCAGAAACATTACCTGTTGTTTAAAATGCCACTTAGGAGGTGTGTCCATATAGCATTAGTTAGAATCAAAGGAAAATTATTTTAACTACTCTGTTCCTTTAACTTTGCTCCCAGTGCAGGTCTCTCCCAATGCCAGTAAAAGTCCAAGAAAATCATGAGTTACACTGACTCTATAAGTCAGAATGAGAGCATGTACTGCATTGGAAGGGACCCACAAAGATCACCATGCCCAAGTCCTGGCTCTGCACAGGACTGTGCCAAAAATCACACCACATGCCTGAGAACATTTTACAAACCCTTCTTGAGCACTGTCAGGCTTGGTGCTGTGACCACGTCCCTGGGAGCCTGTTCCAGTGCCCAACCACCCTCTGCGGGAAGAACCTTCTGCTGATATTCAACCTAAACCGTCCTCAACTCAGCTTCATGTCATTCACTTGAGTCCTGTCACTGCTCACCACAGAGAAGAGATTGGTACCTGCCCCTCCTCTTCTCCTCGTGAGGATGTTGAAAGTCACATTGAGGTCTCCCCTCAGTCTCTTCTGAGCAGACAAAGTGATCTCAGCTGCTCTTCATATGGCTTCCCTTCTAGGCCCTTCCCCTCTTGGTGCCCCTTCTCTGGGTTCTCTCCAATAGCTTTATTTCTCTCATGTTGTGGTGGCCAAAACTGCATCCAGTGCTCAAGGTGGTGCCTCACCAGGAGATGTAAGGACACCGATCCTTACTAAGACCTCTCCTCTAAGATAGCAAGATGAATTACATGACAACACAAGTTTCAGTCCATCTAGGGCATTCAACTGTACTAATTGTAATATCAGGGTAGGGAAGTAAGCAACGAAAGAATAGAAAGGACACATTATCCATATTGGCATAATATTTAATTTGAAGCAGGTAAAACTCTTGAACAATCAGTGAGGGCTAGGGCTAGCGTCTGATGTTGTAGCATACTTGTATTTACTCCAAGCAGACTGTGATCTAGCGTAGTTCAAGACAACATTTTTTTCTCAGGTCTTGATTTCCACACAAAATACTAAGGCTATTGGAATTTTTGTGCTGGAAATACTCTATTGTTTTGGCATGCAGCAATTGCATGAAAAGCCAAAAGACTACAAAAACATTTTACATGATAAATCAGGGAGAAATGTAATATCCGTATTTAAGTTCTTCCTGCTTTTAAAATGGAACAAAATGTTCCCAGTGGTGGGGGATATTTATGAGCACGTTGATATTTCTTAATAGTTCAGTTTTTGGTTGAATTTGCTATTCACAATATATTTTGCCCACTTGAATAACAAGGAATTTTGATGGCATTTTTCTTCATCAAGAGTGGTCATGGTTAACTTAAAGTTGCTGTTGTTTTTCAAGAAGCATAGCTGTATCAAGGTCTGGATTTCTAAGCATGTAAATAGTAAAGTTCTCAACTGGAAGACATGCTTTAAAATACACCCTTAAACTTGGCATATGGAATCCTCCAGATATCTACATCTGCTCATGAACTCCAAAAACAACTTTCACCTGCCTCTACCAACCCTGTCTTTTTTAAGAGAAGTACAAGCTACTTTCTGGGACTATTAGCCCAAAACTCAAACTAAAGAGGCATTTTTCATTATTAACTGAATATTTTAAAAGTAGCAAAGTTTCAAGGACATAGAAGGAGTGTTTTCTATTCACAATGTGTTCCTGTGAAGGTCTGACCTCAAATCCAGGTGCATATAAAACAGACTACCATTTTATTTTCCTGCTTCCCACTCCCTACCTGCCTAGCACGCCTCATTTTATTAAGGCATAAAACTCTCAGATTTGCCTTTCAGGGAGTTAGAACTGTGCTGATTTGCTTTAGTTTGTCTGACTCTTCTGGGTTTACAGCTATTGATGTCTATCCTTTCCTTTTTTACCCATTCAGAGTAAAACTTAAAAGGTAGTTTTTTTGGGTTTATTTTCTCTGTGGATAGTTTGTAAGTTTCTTATTGAGAACATCACTGCATTATTCGTTCTCATTCCCAAATATATAAATCTACTGTTAGTGACAAGGGAAACTGTAGCTTTCTCTAAACATTCAGAGATGTAGCTGGATAGATAGTGAACATTCAAATAGCTATACATCACCCTGAAACAAACATCACATCATCAATAGGAAACATGAGGGATTTAGGTCTTTTATGCAAAATCAGTTAAAGTCTTGTGAACAAGTTGAAATGCTTAAAAATGTTAATTATCTATCATAACCATAGAGACATTCTTTTCTGCTTTTCAACTGAATCTGTGTTTACTCAGGCAAGTACACCATTTCAGATCTGACAAAAATTGTCAACAGTGTTATGAATCATCTACCAAGCTAATGGGTTTAAAGCATAATAAGGTGTGCAGTGTAGATATAATAATAGCGTGTTTAAAAATATAGCATTGGAAACACTATAGTGTAGATCCAGTGACTGTTTTTATTACAAAGCTGATCTCTGTAGCTCTGTTTTAGTTCTTTAAAAGACCTCAGACTTAACACCTTTTAGCTTTGAATATCAAATTTCCTCTTTAAAGTATGGCTAACCAGGCTGGCCACATATGGCTTACTTTTTCTCAGTTACAAAGTACAACATCATTAGCTGGCATAGTCTACAATATCTCCACTGAAGCTGGAATAATATTAATATATGAACTAAATATTCTAGACTTTATAATGCTATATCTCAACTTTTGTGCTCATTAGTTGTTCCTTCTATTAACAAAAAAATAAACCCCAAACACATTCTGTTGAAATATGATATACAATACCACTTTGTTACAGACTTAAACCATGGCTTCATCTGTGCTAATGATGTCTCTTATTGATGTATATTTTTCTTGTCACATAAGCAGACTTCTTAGGCACTTTAAGACCTATTTTTGAGTTTTGTTTATTTGGGTTTTTTAAGATGAAGCACATCAGAAACTTACATTCAGCAACAACTTCTACACTTTGGTTGTCACTCTGGGATTCTCTGAACAGCTCATGTTTCCTTTTTCTGCAATATATTTGCTTCCATTTCTATTTACTGAAATATATCTCACATTAGACACATATTCCTTCAAAATATTTGACTTCTTTAGATTTCTTTTTATTATACCTTTCTCTTCAACATTTCCCATCAATTTAGTATAAACTCTGTATAGGAGGTTTAATTTGCCTTTCAGATCAGAGCATTTCAGATAAGAACATTAAATAATATTGAATTTACATCAGAGTACTGCACCCAGTCCTATAGCCCTCAGTACAGGAAAGAAATGGAGCCATTACAGACGACAGGAACAATTCTCCTCTGAGGAAAGGCTAAGAGGTTGGGGTTGTTCAGCTCGGAGAAGAGAAGATTCTCTAAACACCTTATTGAGGAGTTTCAATACTCCAGCTTACAAAAAAAGAAAACTGAAGAGGAACTTTTTACGAGGGTCTGCAGCAATAAGAGAAGGGATAATGTCTTTCAATTGAACGACAATAAATTTACACTACCTATAAGGAAGAAATTTTTCAGAATGAGAATTGTGAAACACTGAACCAGGCTGCCCAGAGATGTGACAGATGTCCCATCTCTGGAAGTATTCAAAGACAAGTTGAATTCTGAGCAACCTGAGTTAAAGATGTCCCTGCTCATTGCAGGAGGTTTTGACTAAATGATCTTTAAAGGTCTCTTCCAACCCAATCTATTCTGTTATCCCGCAATCAATCTTTGTGTCACCCACCCGGATTTGGACTGCTGCCTCAGTGCACTGACATTTACCTTTACTCCAGGCTCAAAAGCCATTATCTTATTCTCAATCCAGAATCCTTCTATCTAAATAATTAGACTCAATTTGCCAAGGAATATTTTCGAAAACTTAAAAAAGCCCCACCTCCTCTCTGGAACCCAAGTGTGATGTTCAGCACTCTTACAGAGAGCAGAGGAACCTGCAAGTATGGTGTTTTTTATCCAGGCTGGGTAGGATGCTCTTTCTGGAATTTGCCCTTTTTCAGTGAGGGTCTCTGTGAATGATTATTCTGTATTATTTCACATTTCACGAGTGAAAAAGGGATCAAGCTAGACTAAATTTCTCTGTTACAGGCATGAAAATTGTTTTACATATTCTATTAGTATCCTGTTGTTGTTTTTATATGAACCAGATTTTTTAATGAGACGAATAAAGGGCGCTTTGACCAACACCAAGACAAAGAAACAACCAAAACCTTCACAAGAGGCTAAGAAACTCTTTGAAGAAGAGGTCTGCAAAAGAATTTGCCAAGACATGAGTCTTTATGACCAGATTTCCAGCTAAATCCTGAATGCAGCTAAGAGAAAGGACAGATAATCTGTTAAATGGTCAAAAGCCTAATTGTATGTTCCAGAATAATGAGTTCATTTAAGAGCCAAGGTTATTAAAATACATCTCAGACAAATTTAAAGACATTCTGTTAAAAGTAATTTAGCTAAAGACTGTGCTCAAACAACAGTTGCACAGGAACTTTCAGAAAGGACTATTCCTAAGTGCCCTTAAATGATTAATTGCATTCTAAACCAGGAGAAGGTAAAATTTTAACTGCATATTTAACATTTGAGAATATCTGACCGTGTATAATTCATGCAGTAGTAGACAACTGCTCTAAGTCATAAGCTGACTGTGGTCAGTGGAAGTCTTTTTGTTCTTTTCAAAAAGCTTCAAATTCATCTCCATGTAAATAAATTATAATAGCTGGTAAATTATGAGAATAAGCATAATAATGTTCACTGAACTGGAACATGTTCATATTATAGCTAATAGGCCCTGAGCCTGTGAATCTGGGACAGTAGTTAATGAACATATGTGTTTTACTTTGAGTGCTTTACCTACTGGGACATGTATGTCTTTATGTTGAAAAGGTTATGTTGCTTTCCTAAAAAGGAAATAGTTTTCTAGAACATTGGCCCATGATATGGTGTAAATGTGCCTAATCACTTACACCTAATAAAAATCTAATCAGACTAAATCTAATTAGTGCATGATAAGTTCCAGTCTTGGAATTATCATCTCCAACCCCAGTAAATTCTTATTTTTCATGAACTAATGGAAACTATCCCCTTTGCATATTAATTAGAAAAGCTGTGTCATTAGAAAATTATTATTGAATTGTTCTCAGGTTTACCTTATTTCTTTCTCCCAGAAGAATAACTCTTCTTCACAGGGATTTGTGAAACACCATCCTAAAATGGAGATACAAAGGAATTTTGGAAGTAAAATAATTGAAAAATATAATTAAACCTGCAAATTTCGACAAAATAAATATTTTTAGATTATTTTTCAAATACCATTGTAGATAAATATGTTCATCCTGATGCCAGCTGCCATTTCAAGTGGCTGTATAATTTTAAATTTTTTTCATGAAATATAGGGATATGGTAGTGATAATCTATCAATAAGCTATTTCAGTATGATGTACTTTAGAAATCTAAAATTTAATAGTTTAGTCTAAACAAGTTGTCTAGATTTCATCCACAGTTGGTGAAGATTTCCCAGTTTCAGGTTTCCTCAATCCACCTATAGAAAAAATGCTTCCACCAATGAGAACAATAACATGATCCTTTCTTTAATGTTTAGATGTAGATAGAATACATTTTTTAATCAGTATGCAATTATATTTTGTTCTAAGAAGAAAAACCACATGTATTAATCTTAAATAAATTCTCATTTGAATATTTATGCTAACTAGATTATAAAAGAGTTTTTTCTAATGTCAAAACCAAGTAATTTAAGCTTGACTGTTCAACCGTCAGGCAGAACTTTGAACACCAACATGTGTGAATGTCAGATCAGTTCTTTATTTCTGCTATTTTTTAATTCTTTTCTCGTTCACTGAAATTACTTTATTTTGAAAACCACAAAGATTTATCAGTATACCTCGATTTATCTAAGAATATATTTACTTCACAGTTCTACACAACTCCAAGGGAAAATAAGGAAATATTCAGAATCCATGAAAACCTATCTTTGAAATTCTAGTGGTTCCAATAAGTATTACTGTAAGTGGATTTAGTGTATTTGAAAATAAATAAATAAATAAATAAATGTAAAGTTCCAGGAAGTGGAATAAAACGTATAATTTTTAAGTGCTTACAATGTCTGTACCAGGCTTGTCACTCTGTGATCTCTTTAGGGTACAGAGAAAGAACGGATAATTTTAGAGGGCTCCACTCATATGACCTTTTTTGGACTGAGTTCAGGATGAGACAAATCATACAACAAAAGTGGAATTTTTCATGACCTAAAATGCAATAGCATAGATGTAAAAGCAGAATACAGAAATAGACTAAAGCAGATTACATAAAACTAAAAATATCTCTAGCAGCTGTAAGTGCAGCCAAAGTCTGAAGGAATGCAAATTCTGTTTTATAGGTTAAAATGTTTGGGTCAGTTGAAAATGAAAAACTCAGTCTACTTAGAATTTGTATTGAGTTTGCCACCTTGCCTTCTTCTAGGCCCAAAATCCATTTAAAAGATTCCTCACTCTACTCTGATGTTGCTTCAGCAATGTCACATTTTAGTCGCTTTAGAATTCTTAGGTGAACTTTACCTGGATTGGGTTATTTGTGGTTATTTATTTAAATAAACTAGTGAGTTTATTATCAGGTATAGACATGAACACATTAATTTATCTGTTTCTTATCTGGCTGGTATGAACCCTAAAGCTATGGAGTTGTTTTAGCTCATCATGGATTCTAAGCTAACAAACACACAGATGAGAAACAGGTATATTCTTTCAGGTTTAGTGTGTTAATGCAATTAAATGTCTCATCCCACAGTACACAGAAAGTGGAAGTTGGAAGGTGCATAAAAGGAACATAGAGAAATTACTTGTGCGTATGGATGGAGTTAGAAAAGCTAAAGCTAAGTTGGAAATTAAAGAGAAGAATCAGGAAGGACAAGGAAATTTCCACTAAATATATTGGTAGTAAAAGACAATGAAAGAAAATAATTAAATAATTTACCTTTAAAGAACATAGCCTTAGATAAAAAATGTATAAGGTCATTTAGAAAAATAAACAGTGCAACAGTAGCCTTTAATCAAATTATTTCCCTCCTCATAATGTTGTAAAATTTCTTTATTTGTCCCTTTGTTCCTTGGTCCTACTGAACTTATTCCTGATAGAAGAATAACATGCTTAATTGCGCACAAAAGTCTTGTTTGAGTTCTCTAAGTACTGCATTTCTCAATTACTCAGCCCTTACTCACTATGAAGTGATAATTAGGCATTAAACGCTAAGTGGATTACTGTGGAGATCTCTCCTGATATCCATTTTTCACTTAATCAGACTTTAATACCATAAATTATGCATTTCCCAGCAGTATTCAGATTCCAATAAATTTTATAACGGTTTGGAGTTACTAGGTTTTCTTGACCTCATTTTGGCAGGGAAAAGTCATAAAGTTTGCTTAAAGGATACAGCCACTATAAGAATTTCAGATTTATAGCTAAATAATTCTTAAAGCCTGTTGGGTTGCACTAATATTTATTCATAAGGATTTCTTGGACAAGACAATTCCATCGTCATGAATAAACATGAAAAAAATTGATCCGAAATACATATTGAGTTGAAGTTTTTTCCTAGCTTTTTTTTCCCTCCTGATTTTGCCTTCCAAACCTCATTAAGAAAAACAGAACAAAACAAACCCCACAATTCCTAGGAGATTGCAACTTCCTCAGCACATTCAGTTGATTTTGGAATGAAAATATCTATTTATGTGTTAGCATGCCTTTTTGCCAGTCACTATTACAGAAAGTGGCCTTCTAAAAGTATTAATCATGATGAAATCTCCCCAGAAATGCAGATACTTTGGATTACCATTGGAGTCAATATGAATAGAACACACGAGAGTCTTGTGAATGTAACGTCAGGTTGTCCATAGTTTCCCATGTAATATTACATATAACAACAATAATAATAAATAGCAAGAAGTATCTAATTTCCTATTTTCTTATGTTTGCTATTATTACATATTACAGATTTTTTTTTTAAACTCAGTAAATTTTATAAATTAAATTAAAATATAATCTTGGCTGTTAAAAATTTGATAGATGTTATCAGTGGGCAATTTTTAACTGAGAAGTGAAAGAATAAAATAAATATTAAAAATCCTTAAAAGCATGCGGGTCAAACTCTCTGTAAATGCATGAGATCGCACTTGTAGTTCAGCACCTTTTGGCCCAAAATAGAGATTTTTGGCTAAGAAATCACAGCATATTTCTGTTTGCATTTACAGAACTCCATAAAAAGCAGTCTTTTGGTCTTAATTTGGCACTCCATTCCAGCAAACTAAAAGTGAATGAAATTGGCAGAAAATACTGAAGGAGAGACATAGCCATTTTCTTACCAAATTTTATCATGTTAATTTATGTTCTCCTGATGTCTCTAGCTTTAGATCAAAAGGAGAGTTGATTAAAAATTTCAAAACAATTTCATTATTTGAAGTAAATGCATTTCTTTTTTTTGACATATGAAGAATTTCAAATAAAATACTAACTTCTGACTCAAAATTTTACAGGACATATTGTCTGATTTAAGAAATTATCCACATTTCTTGTTTATTCCTTCCAAAAATTTTTCTCCTGTACAGTTCTTCTATGTTTTCTGCTTAAGTCATAAAGTAAAGTAACACTGATTACAAACAAGGTGGTGGTAAAAACATAAGTAATTTACACGTAATGTATTTTCTGAAGTTTTCCTCTTCGAAATATCTCAGAACTCCTGAACCATCTTCTACTTTTCTCACCAGTGAAGATTTTTTTTCTCTTTCCTCTAGTCTTTATATTTTATAACTTTGGAAACTACCCCCCGCCCCCCCTCTTAAATTCCTGCCATAAAATATTAAGTTAAAAAATTATAAAAAAAAAAAATCAAGGAAAATGAAACAAAACATATCTATAACGAGGGGAAAAAATCAAGAATATATACATGGAATTCATTAAATTGTTTTCAGTACCAAAAAGAATAAGTAAAAATGTTTTGTTTTTGTCAAATCTAGTTGTTTTCCAAGACTAATTGTAAAACTGATGGTCCTCCTTATTGATTCATATCACATTGCCAGAGATATATTTCTCTTCAGTACTTTTTTTTTAGAATTGTCCAGTTACAAGTTAAATTATTTCTTCCTGCTGGGCTAAAAACAGTTTTCAGCTAAATGAACATGTTATTCAGTGAATGACACTAAAGGTTATCTCAGATAAATGTGGACTAGTCTTTTCCTATCCAAAAGAGAGCTCAGAAAATACATAATGAAATATATATACAATAGATTCAAAAGCCTTGAGTAGATATCAGTGTTGATTCATACAGTAGGAAAAAGAAGAAAATACAAAGGCACTACCTCCGTTTCAGTTAATTATTTCCAGGGAAAATCCACCTTCTTCAGCTCTGTATCCCCTTCTGGATGCATCCTAAATTGTTTCAAATGCTGAAAAAGTATTTTTTTGTTTGACCTTTTTATTTTAAACACTGAGATCTATTTTTCATATGTATAAGTGGAGAGAAGAAGAGACTGAAAACTTACACAAGATCTTTAACCAATATTCCAGAGATAAAGAAAGCTATTCTATCAATACTACTAATATGACTTACAGTGTTTCTTTAAGAATGTGACTAATTCCTAACCTTTTTAAGACTTTTTTTCCTACCTCAGGAGAATTCTGCCAGGTGCAAATTGATAACTGTGGTTCCAATTCATGTGAAAATGGAGGAACATGTATTGGCTATGAAGATCATTTTAAGTGCACTTGCCCTATAGGTGAGCCGTTGGAAATTTATTCTATTTTCTAACAGAACAAATAAAATGTCATCCAAATATTTATGTTGAGACATAGTGACATAAAAATAGCAATGTATCTCAACAAATGCAGTGAACATTTTTATGAAGAAATGAAATTTTTCTCTTTGTTCAGGAAATAAAACTGCCAAATAACTCTAGCAGAGTGGTGTTAACTGCTAACACCCTTAACAGACATAATGTCAATATTCTGAGTGAACTGTGATTAAACATTCTCTTTATGGTGCAGGTTTTGAAGGTGAAAGATGTGAACTCAATATTGATGCCTGCCTATTCAACAATATAAGCTGTGCCCCAGGAGCACTGTGTATGGATAAATCTCATGGATTTAATTACACGTGTTTATCACCATGTACTGGAAACACAGAGGTAGGATAAAGCAATATGTTCCCCCCAGCGTTTTTTTGGGAAATCAAACAACTTATTTCAATAGCAGTGAGCTGATGAAGCCCCATTTCGCACGGGTTTCCTAAACATAGTACTCATTCTTGATATATTCTCATGCTAATATTGCTCTTTCCTGTGTAACACATGTATGTAAAAGTGCGTGACCTGACTAGTCTGGTCATTGTCCAACAAACCGTGTAATGTCTGAGCTCTGCCTTTCTTGTTCTTCATAGGTTTAGTCACTAATGTCTCCTTCTGTCCCCTACTTGCTGCTGCTATATTATGAAACTTGAAGAACTTTAGGCAAAGTCTCTTTGCAAGCTTTGATATGTTTAAAAGTTATCAGAGAGAAGGCAGATGGTACAGCAACGCACAGAAAGAATGACAAAAGTTTCATTTCCATTACAAACAAAAATAAAAACCCTATTCAACAACAAAAAGGCAAGACTAATTACACATTAATGGGAGACGAAAATGCTGTTAGGAGAAAATCTAAATTTGCCTTGCAAGTTACCCTTCAATGCCCGCAGCATATGGAAATGAATACTACTTTTGCATTTTCAAAGTTTTGTAGAAGAAATATATTTGTTGTATCCTTCTCACTATCCTTTAGTGACCTTTTCAATTAAATATGGGTAGGATTCATTCCCTATTAGAGTGGACTATGAGATTTTGGTATGGGTTAATCTAAAACACTGTTGCACTTTTTTATTATGATAGTTATTTTAAAAGCTCTGTACATAATGCTATATAACCTTCCAATCAACTACACAAACATGATAATGAGTGTTTTAAAGGCTCTATCAATTCTTTATTGAAATATATGCATCATAAAGATATACTATGCATAGTAGGTAACATATTTACAAAGAACAATCAATATTTATGCCAACTTGAAGTCCATGGGTAGACACTTATCTGTGAATATTAAATATAGCACTGAAATACTCACAGGCTCAAAGGTTTATGCTTAAATTGTTCAGCATCTGGTAATTTCTAACATTTTTATGGTTTAAAGTGTCATACTGAGTGCAAATATATAGTACATGGCATAACATCATAATGGTGCAATTATCATTATGGCTAGTTAGTATGGGAAGTGATGGTGTGCCAAGGATGCTGATGGGAGCTAGTAAAATATTTTACTGTAATATTTACAGTAAAATGTATTTAATTTATTCCTACAAATGTTTCATAAATCATAAATATATCATAAATGTCACATGGGAAAAATGTAATTTTATATATATACATATATCAATATACACTCACTGTATGAGATGCTTGATTTTGGCATAATGTGAAAAATTAGTAGATTTTCTAATGGGAAAAGGAATAGAAAATATAATTATGGAATGATATACTTAAGTTTTACATGTTTGATTAAGTTTTACCTGTTTTCTTAGCTTACAGATTATTAAAATGATATCATTTCCTTATCGGAAAAAAAAAAGACTGTATTCAAACAAATATTGTAATACTTTTCTGAAATAGTGTAAGCAATCATTTGAAATTAAAGATTAATATTAGTCAATAAATTTCATTATTCAGCATTTAATTCTTAATTTATTTGTTATGGGTGGAAAATAAGTATATCTTTTTGCATCCTTTGGTTTCTCTTACATTTCCAATGGTACCTCAGTTATGCTGAACCGCTTTACCTCCGTCTATTCAGCAAAATAGATTGAAAAGAATGCTACTATTTGTAATGTTTTCTTAATGAACTGAAAATAGATTTAATAATTTGGGCTCTTTTATTTCTGTATAAATATATTATGATATTAATGCATAAGGGTTTGGTTTTTTCTTTACCAGCCCAACAATTAATACACTATAGTTGTTTTTAATTTTGGGGTCTTTTTTTTCCAAACAAATATTTTAAAAAAAAATGAGGTGAACAGATTAAGACAGGGGATATCTTCCTTTAAACTTCAAAATCAAATCTTAAGTTTGTAATTAGGATAATGCCTGCTTTCTCTGGACCAATAACTATGAAGGAACTCCAATAAATCAAAATTTTGTCATCTTTAAGTTAGTGACTTCCAACAGGACTGAATTTAGCCACTTTGTGTTATAACTCCTTTTCTTCTGTAATGTACTTAGGTAGATGTGAAAAGGAATAAAGAAAATATCTCTTTTTCCATTTGAATACTCAATATATGCTACAAATTTTATTATTTTCATTAGCAGTAGCTCATAGAGAATTGGTAAGACCAGTCACGATAACAAATAATTGTAGTACAACATAATAGGCCTAGGTAACAGAATCATAGAACCACAGAATAGCCCAGGTTGGAAGGGCTCTCATAAGACCATCTAGTCCAAACTTTCAAGGAAAAGCAAGCTCAGGTTAGATTATAAATGATATTTTGAAAACTTCCAGTGATGGAGGTACCACATCCCTGAATATTTTACATACTTTGAAAATCCACCTGTGACCCAAACAAGTGAGGAGGCATTCTAAGATATTCTGGGCCCCTCACTTCAAGAAAGATATTGAGGTGTTAGGGTGTGTCCAGAAAATAGGATGCAGAGCTGGTGAAGGATCTGGGAATTAAGGCCTATGAGGGGCAGCTGAGGGAGGTGGGGTTGTTTAAGTTGGAGAAAAAGTCTCAGGGGTGACTTTCTCACTCTCTACAACAACGTGAAAGGAGGTTGTGTCCAGGTAGGGTTCAACCTCTTTACCCAGGCAACCGGTGACAGGACAAGAGGGCATAACTTCCCCTGGCACAGCTTGAGGCTAAGGTTGGATATCGGAAAGAATTTCTTCACATAAAGGGCTGTTAAAGGAACAGACTGCCCAGGGAGGTGGTGGAGCCACCATCCCTGGAGGTGTTCAACGACTCTTTGTGAGACTTAATGCTACAGTTTAGCTGACATGGTGATGTTTGATCAAGGGTTGGACTCAATGATCTTAGAGGTCTTTCCCAGCCTTAGTTATTCTATGATTCTATGTGTGATTATTTTTAGTGAGCACAGCTACATCTTACTGAAGAGTTTTATTGCTTCCCTTAAAACCCTTATTTTTCAAAATTCTGTCAGCAAGCTTAAAAAAATCAGTTTGCTTTAGCACTTACTACAAAAATTTGAAAGTGTAACCGTAAACTATGTAAACTGCAAGATGTTGACAAACGGTTATCATTTTTTAAAAGGAAGCATAAAAATCAAAAAGTACTTTTCAATTATTTTTCATTCTCTTTTCAGTTTTAAGATGTAAACAGACATGCTTGGTAGACGTCAACTTGGTTTGGCAAAAATAATTTCCATATGAGTTAGGAACTAAACCACATCTCAAAGTTCTTCTCAGTGTCTATCTACAGCTTAATAATATTGAACTTTATTGAACTCCACTCACATATTTTATTTGAAAGTTTTCTCTTTCTATGAGCCAAAGATCCCATGTTGCACTTGCAGTCAAGACCATAGTTCCAACCTTTTCAATAAAAATATCTATATGCTCAATATATATTTAATGTTTAGAGGAGCTGCCACTTTCATGTTTGTTTTGGTCCTTACATGCTGTGCAACTTTACAAAGTTTCCTCATCTGTAAAAGTAAGGCAATTTCTGTTTTCAATATTTTTAAGACAAATATTCTATCTACTTGCTTAGTGTACCACCAGTCTAGGAAAGCACATAGGGCAGATTAAATAAAATTGCACTTCTGGAAAAATATGAATACTTAGGTACAATTGACTTTGCAGTAATAAAAGCTGAAGACTATAGTAAAATTATATGCTTGGGGAAAATATACATATGTGTGTGTGTGCGTTTTTACATATGTAAAATTCAGTTTCATTCAAACTGCAGAGAATTCAATGAAATGTAAAAAGGAAGAGGGGTTGGAAATAATGACTGCCGTCTTATCTCGAGCATTTGACAACACATGATACTTAGAGAAGAGACAGACATGTAGTAGGGTTATATCCCTCAATTCCTGCAAAGGAAGGATAGGGGAAAAATAAAACCTTCTAAGGACTAATTATATTCCCTAGCTGAAATAAAATCTCCTGGTTGATTTTGGAAGAAAGTGACTCTTACATTTTATCACGACTGCATAAAAAGGCAGATTCGTGTTAAAGTATTTACTGTAGACAGAAGTATGGTGGTCAGTCTGGTGAGAATAGACCAGCTTATGGTCTGCTGAAACATAAGTTTGTATTTAAATACTTTCCATAGCTTTCATTTCAATTTAAGTCTTTAGATTACATCTTAAAAAGTAGCACCTTTCTTCACAGTATAAAGTATCAAAATTACATAAGAATATAATAAACATAATGTTGTGGCAATATTGAGATATTTGTCTTAATTGCCTAAGGTTTTCTGGATGGTTTTCTTAAGTATAAACTTATTTGACCTATTTGAGAAAATAGTAAGCATAGGGATAAAATCCCACAAAACCACATAAATACAAAAGTAAGAAAACACATAAAAATAATAAATTCCCATACCATACACACAGAAGAGGTTTTTTCCATTTATGCTGTACTGTATTTTTCTTCAAGATGTTGTTATATTGAATAAGTATCCCAAGGTAAATCTAAGTACAGAGAGCATAACAAAAATATCTTCATTTTAAGGTCTATTTAAAACTTAATCAAAGACAAATGAATATTAGAATATTTCTGCCAAGGACTGTTATTATTACAAATCTTAATGACATTATAAAGAGATTCAGACTCAATAAAACTGAAGTACTAGTGCATTAACTCATCTTCTCAACACCATTTTCTTTAAAAACCAATTGATTAGAAGGAGGGGTCTTAATTGCTTTGAAACGAATATGTAGTTATCTGTCTTCATACTGGCAAAATTTTCATGGAAACGAAAATGGAAACTAAAAGTAAAATGAGGAAAAGAACATTAATTCAGACTTATAACTTTCTGTAATTTTTGAAGAATACAGGAAATACTGTTTTAGTGAGTAAGATTAGCAATTAAAAACCAAAAAGAAAAAAAGCTGTTTCAGTCTAAATTTACCAATATTTCAATATCTGCAAATTGAAAATAAAGCAGCTTCTGATTTTCCCACAACATAGATGTAATTTATAAACATATAAATGATTCAAGGATAGATTGAATCAGCATTATAATTAAAATTAAAAACAAAATCTGTCTTTTCCTGATAGCCAAATATTAAGCTAAATTTTACAGCATAGGAACAGGTGCTCTGCTCTTTCAATGGAATAACAGTCTAGTTCTCTAGTGTCCCTCCTAAAACAAGCACATTTTAAGGGCATTTTTGAAAATGGTACTGTTAAATTAAAACATAAATGCTTTTTACTAACTAAAAAATAAATTGATATATTGATTTAATAACATTCAATATTTTAGCTCCTTGGAGATGTATCTTTTTTAATATTACAACATAAAAAGATTAAATATCCATATTTATTACCAATGGCTTATTCCATTAAACTCTTGGGAAAAAATTCCAACATATAATGAAAAAACTCTTTATGTATGTGGTGGGTTGACTCAGGTTAGATGCCAGATGCCCATCGAAGCCACTCTATCAGTGCCCTTTGTAACTGAACAGGGGAGAGAAAATGGATTATGAGTTAAGGGCAGGGAGAGATCACTTAACAATTACTGTCGTAGGTAAAACAGATTTCACTTAGGGAAATTAGTTGAATTTATTACTAATAAAATCAGAGCAGGAAAATTAGAAGTAAAACAAATCTTAAAAGCACCTTCCCCCCTTCCCTCCCTCCTTCCTGGGTTTAATTTTATTCCCAATTTTCTATCTCCTCTTCCATACTGTGGTGCAGGGATGTGAGGAATGGGACTCATCACGTTGGTTTTGCCACTGCTTCCTCCTCAGGGAGAGGAGTCCTTCCTCTGCTCCAGAGTAGGTTCCTTCCCATGGGAGACAGTCCTCCACAAACTTTTCCAGTGTGAGTCCTCCCCAAGGGCTACAATTCTTCCTGAGCTGTTACAGTGTGGGTCTCTTCCACAGGATACTGCCCTTCAAGAACAGGCTGCTCCAGCATGGGTCTCCCATGGGGTCACAACCTTCTTTTGGGCATCCACCTGCTCCAGTGTGGGGCTCCTCCCTGGGCTGCAGGTGGATCTCTGTATCCCTGTGGGTCCCCATGGGCTGCAGGGGCACAGCTGCCTCACCATGGGCTGCACCACGGGCTGCAGGGGAATCTCTGCCCTGGCACCTGGAGCACCTCCTGCCCCTCCTTCTGCACTGACCTTGGAGTCTGCAGAGCTGTTCCTCTCACATGTTCTCTCTCTGCTCTTCTCTGGCTGCAATTACTTCTGTGAAATAAGTTTTTCCCTTCTTCTTAACTATGTTACCCCAGAGGCTCTACCACTGTCACTGATGGGCTTGGCCTTAGCCAGCAGCGTGCCCATCCTGGAGCTGGCTGGCATCTCTCATGGGAGAAGCTTCCGGCAGCTGCACAGAGAAACCACCTCTACAGCACCCCTCCACTACCAGAACCTGACCATGCAAACCCAATACAACATCTTTGTAACTCTCATCTTCAGGTATGTGCAAACGGAGGTAGTTGCTTCTACGATGAGGAAAATCAGAGCTCTCACTGTGTCTGTGCTCTTGGATGGACTGGAAACACATGCCTTGAGAATATTAATGACTGTGAGATAAACCAGTGCCAACATGGAGCCACATGTGAAGATGGAATTAATAAATACAGGTACTAAAATGTTGCTTTCTATACAAGCCTTCATAAAGTGTTTTATGCCATATGAAGATATTTTGACTTTCACAAAGAATTACAAAGGGTGTTGTTAATGCAGCAATATAATTTTTATATAAAAAATGCCATGGAATTCTCAATTTCAATTGAGTAAAACTGTGTAGTCTGAAGTGTTGCAGGAAGAAATCACAACTATTGCTCTTTGCTGGTCAAAGAAGTTGAACCTACTATGCAGAATCTCACATAAACAAATAATCTATTCTGTTAAATGACAAACACTTTTTGAGATGGGACTCCGTTGTAGAGAGTCTTAGTAAAATTTGAATGATAATTTATTATCATTTCAGTTATTGACAAAATCATAAAATATGTGTTCTCCTCAGTGAGCTGTAACATGCTGTAGACATTTGAAAATGAGATTTTATAAAATATGGTGAAAAATAACTGGGAATGGTTTTCTTCAGTAAACATGTTTAGCTGTTCTTATCAGACTTGATTTATTTTTCCTGAACAAAATCCAGAATAAATAAAACTTCTCTACAATATCTGTAAATGTATTTTGAAAGACATTATTCCAGGTTGTGCCATGCCCTACTTAGAAGGACTGTAATTAGTGTGCTTTAATGTTTCTACTTAGAAAAGATTGAAATAGTGCACAAAATAAAAATAGAAGCAATTAAATATTTCTTCAACTTCACTTCTGCTTTTAATGTATCTTCTGTAAAAATAACTGAAATCACCAAATAGGCACACAAATGAAGACAAGTGATTGATTCTAAGCATACTAGAGTTAAAGGATTTTTTGTCAGAGAATCCTTACAAAGTAAACATCCTTCCTTTTTACCACCTTGCAATTAACTGTTGTATCAAATTACTGGACCATATTTTGGCACTTTACTTGACTGATAAATCAGGGCCTTTCTTTGTCAGAAAAATAATTCTGATAGAAACACAAAGCCATGTTTACATGACAAAATCCACTAGCATTTACTGAGAAATTAGTAGTTCTGAAAACATCTGGTATTAAAGAATTTTTGATTTTGTCTTCCTAGTCCAGACTCAGTTTGCTGATGGAAAACACTGAACTCTTACTTTTTCAGTCTTTGAAAGATAAATTAAATTGACAGATCAGTCTGTTTACCTAAGGAACAGGAAAATATACCATTAAGATCTGAATCCCAGATGGTCAGTTGTGTTAGCAGGGAACTTGACCCCAAAAGAACAAAACTGGTTATTTTGTCTAGACAAAGTGTATCATGTTTACTGTATAATACCTGCTCTGCTGAAAGAGCATGGTTGTTTCTCAGTCACAGTGAAGCATTTTTTAAAAATAACTAAACTATGCCCGCCTTAAAAATAATGATGTTTCCCAAGTTATTGTTACCAAGTGAAACAAAAATAATTTCCACTTTCCAATACACAATTAAAACAGAAAAATACAAGAGGAAATGATGAATGTAAATGCCCCCATCTTTTCTAAAGACTTGTAATTTGCATTTCTATCCTAAAATGGGTATAATTTTTTATTAAGGTATTTATCAAGAGCTGTATTTGATGCAAAGTAGTTTCAGGAATACATAAGAAAACTGTCAGCAGAATATATGGAGAATCAAAGGTGTGAGTGCCATTAAGAAGCCTACAGACAATCATTTTTAAAACTACTACAGGCATTAAAACCTCATTTAATAAGTGCAGATGATAAAGATATGCCAAAATTTTATATATATTAGTTTTTTTATTTGCATAAAATTATTTTAAAATACTAGACCTTTCTCCTAGTTAAGAAATTTTAAATTCTAAATTATTAAACTTTGGTCATAATGTATTTTTCTAGTGATAGCTTTTTATAGTAATGCTAGCAAAAGGAAATCATAGGAAATATCTAGCTTTGATTCAAGAACATCCGCCTCTTTTAAGATCTCACATTTTACAGGCCATCATTTTTTTTCCAGATAGGAAATAAGCTGTCAACTGAATGAAATGTTTCTAACTTACCATGGCATGGTTTTTTTCTCCTCCCATTTTGAAATTACTGTTCCAGACTGTAGTGTCTGGAGGTGTATTTATATATATATATATATCTGAAGAGAATTTCCTTTGAGCTCAGGATGGGGAATTGCTCCAAGTAAAGGAGGGGGAGTCTTAAACTTGTATATAGAGTAATTCTCAGCAAGGCTGCATACTAAAGAGCCTCATAATTATAGTAAGAAGTCTTAGGAGTTTTACTCCTTTGGTTTAGTGAGCCTTCTCTTACAACTATAGTGGCCCCAATCACACTGACACAAAACCTGTAATTAATTCAAATTAATTGTTACACTTCCAGATGAGTCTGTGTTGTTTGCAATATCACAAAGTAAGCCAATCAGCATGTATTTAAAATGATAGCTGCAAAGAATTACTGCTCCTGCCACTGGGTTGATGGTGTAGCTGTCAATATGAATCTGGCAGGTACCAAGAAATAGACTAATTTCATCCACAAAAGAATCTCTTAACCTTTGGTTATGTATACTTGAGAGAAAAACATGACAGTAAGATTCATTACCTCAGTAAATAGACAGTATTTCTACATTAAAAAGAAAATAATAATATTTTTTCCCTTCTAAAGAACCTGTATTGTTTGATTATGTTCTACGTAGGAGAAGAGAGAACTGATTTAATATGGCTCAATGAGAAGCATTTAATGAATAACTAAAGTGAAAGAGATCTTCCAGGAGTATAACCTCCTGTTTTGAAATCCAGGTGGAAATTTATTACTCTGTTTTCTTCACCCTTGTAAATTTTTTTCCTGTCAACTTTACATTTTGGACAACCAAGATCCTAACTGAAATAAGACAATAATAATAGATACTTTACTATTGTTTATTCAATGGAAAGGAGCAACAGAGTGAAAATACACAATTTAAAACTTGGTGTAGTATCCATTACTTATCCTGTTTTCCATTTCTTCAGTCCAGTCTGTTCAGATGAAGTCCTACACTTATCACAATCCCAGGAAAGCCCACCAAGAACTGAGAACTGTTAGATTAAGACTTTTTAAAAAGCTGTATTCTAGGATTTACCACTGCTTAAAAGGTCATGATGAAATAATATATTTTAAAAATATATTATAGTCAATATCTATAGCCCTGATGTCAGCATTTCATTAGTTTTTTTATGCAGGAAAATGTCTCATTAAGAAATTAGGCTTGCTGTATGGTAAAACATGAATTGCCAACACACTCTTCAGTATTTAGTATACAAATTTCAGTGCATACAATTAAATTAATTAATTTCAGTACAAAGGAATAAAGTGACATATTGTAGAGTAAAATGCTTTAGAATATGAAACACCTCTTTGCAGGATGCCCTCAAGATTGTGAAAAGTAAACATAATTTAGATAATTTCTGTGTATCACAAAATTTAAAGCTTCTATTATTTTATTCATCCTTGACTTTTCCCATTTTCTTCTAGCTGGGTAAATTGAGCTGTTTGATTACATTTTTTTTTATATCTAATTTTCTTTTTACAAGTTTATTCATCCTATACTATATATGCAACTTGACTGGAGGACCTAGTTGACAGTGCCATATAAAGTTAGTACTGTGATATACACAGTTTTCTGCAGCAATAATAGGCTTCCTCCACTAGAGAAAGAGGAGAAATACTTTTCCCCACTTTTCTACAACTCCGGAAGATAGGTGAATATATGACACAATTTCTTAGGGAATACCTCTGCAATAAGTTACACAACAGCTTTTCTGCAGAGAATAGAGATGCATATAAAAAGTCGGAATGAAACTAAATAATCTTTTAGACCACTTATGTGTGTTCACATTTCAATGGAGAAAAGGGATAATTAATACTGAATAAATGCAGCTAATATGCTTGGACTAATACTAATAAACATATATATATATATGTAAGAGAGATAAATACTAAGAAAATAGTAGAGGGATTCTGAGAAGTCTTTACTAATGCCAGGCTTTGGTGCTCTTACCTGCTTCTTGTACCAATATAAAAAATAGGTAGGTCATCTCCTAGCACAGGTTAGCATAGATATATCTTCAGTCTGGTCTTTGGGTTTTTGCAGTCATTTTAAAGACTCATTTGATGTACACAGTTATTTGGTCAATAACACAAGTCACACTACATCTTTAGTGCAGGCTAATGGTTACACCTTGACAGCTACATTGCCTGGACTGACCAGCACCAACTGACTGACCCACACATCTGCTGTTCAAGACCATGACTGATAAAAAGTGGGTAGCACACATTGCAGCTATGCCATAGCCACTCAGATTTTAGCAACACCTTCCTTCTTAGATGAAATTCCATGCCTGTCTTTGCATCTCAACATTTATTTCGCTAGCATATCAAATTATCATGCAATATTAACGGTGTTTAGGCTCTGGAGCAGTAACGTGCAATCATCTGCACGATATGTGTGGGAGTAATCCTCACAGAACTTGTGCGTGCTACTTTACTAAAATCCACATTTGTAGTGAAAGCATTGAGGTATTTGTTTTCTCTCTTAGTATTTGTTACCCTCAAAATCTTGCTATTGATGAAAGAGGGCATACGTGAATCTAAGAAAGCATTGTTATTCTCATTAATGCTAATAAAAAACTTTTTCATATGCTGTTCTCTGGTGCTGTGCTTCTGCTTTCAATGTGCCCCCAGTTTGTAAGGCTGACATTTCAGTCCTCCTTGAGAACGAGGCTGGGGAGGTGTCATTAGCATCTCCTGGTCTCTGCTGGGAGATCTCTCACACACGCACACACACACACACACACACACACACACACACACATACACACACACACACACACCAGATGGGCCATCCCAGAAATGAAGCTGGAGCGGGAGAGGCAGCAGCTACTGCCTCCAGCACAGGGAGTGACACCAGATAGGCCATGGAGAGGCTGAGCCCCTGTGCAGAGATACCATTGCACAGCCAGGTTGCCCCTCTGATAAGGGCAAAATACAAGTTCCCTGAGCTGGAAATATACTTACAAATGGAAATTCTGGTATTGGATATACCTGTATAGAAATTTGTTTTGGATATATTGTAGCAAAACATTTATGCTTCACAGTAAATGAAGACTGAAAATCAATCAATGCCTCAAAGCTTTTGATATCATGCTCAGTATTTTAGTAC